>JAKSZT010053801.1:13336946-13450898 GCA_026826555.1 Tolypeutes matacus | reverse complement strand
AAACAGGAGCCAGCTGACCTTGTGGAGGAAACAGGAGCTAAGCCCGGAGAGAAACGCAGCCCCGGGAAGAGAGGAACCCCAAAAGTCTGAACCCTGGTAAACGCTGGCAACTGTCTTGCTCTAACACATGGCAATGGACTATGGTGAGAGAAGAAACCTAACGCTTTATGGCCTGGTATCTGTAAACTTCTACCCCGAATAAATACCCTTTATAAAAACCAACCCATTTTTGGTATTTCACATTAGCACCCCTTTGGCTAACTAATACAGGGTGATTAAGAATACAGCTTAAACTCAGGAGGTGCTAAAAGCTTGGGTTCTATTGTGGCCTTGTTCTAAATGGCATTACTTTTTTTTTTTTTTTTCCACTTTTTAAAAAAACTTTTTAAAAACTTTATTTTTGAAGAAGTTTTAGATTACAGAAAAGTTACATAGAAAATATAGGGGATTCTCATATAACCGAACCCCTCCCCATCTCACATTTCCCCCTATTACTAACATGTTACATTAATGTGATACATTTGTTACAATTGATGAACACATATTGAAGCATTGCTACTAACCATGGTCCAAAATTTTACATTATGGTTTACACTTTGCACTACACAATTTTATAGGTTTTGATGAAATGTATAATCAATCGCCTGTATCTGTCATTGCAATATCGTGCAGAACAATTCCAGTGCCCTAAAAATGCCTTCTATTCCATCTATTCTTCCCCCTCTCTCCCCTCAAGATCTCTGGTGACAGCTGCCTTTTTATCAATGTTAGAAGTTCTTCCATTATTACAATAATAATGTCTGGGGAAACGGATGTGGCTCAAAAGGTTCGGCATCCGTCTACCATATGGAGAGACCGGGATTCGATCCCCAGTACCTCCCGGTAAAAAAAACAAAAAAAAAAAATAATAATAATGTCTGCTTTGGTCCATGGTTGCATTCCCCCCCTTATGTTTGTTCATTCCTCAATCTTGAGGATTTTGGGATGGTGATGCCCACTCAGCTTACAATTGAGAGGGCACTTAGATCCCATGGGACAGATGGATTGAACTGTCTTGCTTGCAGTTGTAGATACTCTCTGTTTTTTGGGATGGGCATTGTCCAGCATCATCCTTTTGTTAGTTGTCCTGGGTGAGTCCGATGACCTGGAGAGTAGGTGTTGGCTGCAACTCTGCTGAGATTCAGGACTCAATTGGCAAATGAATAGCTGGATGATTTAAGTCTCTGGGACATATATTTAATGGATATAGTCCTAATTATAGGGTCAAATAAAAGAGGCAGAAGTACCATGTCTAGGAAAATTATAAATTATAAATGAGTCCAACTCCAATACATTGGGGAGATAGGTTATCGTATATTTCAAGGTAAGGCCCACTGATGGGGTGCCTTCCCTGCCTAAAGTGTCTAGATGTCTCTAGAGCCCTTGGGAGCCCCCCTGTTTGAGGCTTTGTTTACTGTAGCAGTTAGTGAGATCCACCTGAGATATGCATAATCGTAACCTATGGAATGACCTTCCGACTCATTTTGAAATCTCTTAGCCATAAAACTCTTTTGTATTTAATATTTCCCCCTTTTGCTCAAGGTCTTTTTCCAAATGCGTTTCTGGGTGGCGCTTGGTAATAATCCCTTGGTGCCAGGAAGGCTAATACCCGGGAGTCATGTCCCATGCCTAGGGGAAGGCAGTGCATTTATTTGTTGAGTTTGGCTTAGAGAGAGGCCACATTTGAGTAACCAGGAGTTTTCAGGAGGTAATTCTTAAGCAATATATATTATTAGGCTAAATTTCAAATTTACCAGAATAAGGTTCATAAGTGCAAGCATTAATATTGAGGGCTTGGTGTATTGGTCTGTTTTGTTTTATTAGGCATTTAAATTCTTGGATAGGATGATAACTGAGAGCACTGGATAAATCTTGGTCTCTTTCCTCATTTGAGACAAATCACATGCAATTTTGGAAAGACATCAAATTGACTTTTGGAAAAAAAATGTGAGAGATAATTTTCATGACTAATGCAAGTGCAAAAAGGTGCCCAAAAATGGAAGAATGAATTTGTATTTTTATAGGCAAATGTTTTTTTCAGCCCTGACCCAGTCCTCTTTGACTAAAGTTACTAGCTCTATTTATGGAAGACATTTTGATTTGAAATTTTAATTCCTCTATTTATAGATTATGACTCTAATGCATGATGGTGTGATGAGGAAAAGGGATGTTAATCATGCCAAGGTCTGAATAGTAAATGGTGTGAAATGTGACAACAGGTTGGCTTTTGATCAATGTTCGCAATTATGTATCTATAAAGGCAAAGTCAACCTAAAAAAACGTTCTCAATCTTTTCACACTTTCTTTGGCTATTTATTGTGCAGAAGAAAAATCTTAAAAAGAGATTAAAATTCAGAGAATGAAGAAATGAAGAGTCAAGGTCCTGCTCAGCCTTATAATATTAAAGGCTTGGCTAAGTTACCCAGTTTCCATGACTAGGAAGGTAGAATTTTGGGATTTAAAGGGAACTTAAACTAGCCCATTTTACATATGGAGAAACTGAGTCCCAGAGAGGTGAAATGGTGTAGTCTCAGTCACTGAGCTGGTTAGTGATTATGCCTACACTTAAGCCTCATCTTCTGATATCCCTTGCATCATATTCACTTCTAGAATGGCCTGCCTGGTAAAATCCTACAGGACAGCTGTGAAGCCTGTGTGATGAGTCGGTTAGCTCCTTGCAGTTTAAAAAGGCTTTACAAATTTCAAATGTAATTATAATAAAACCCTATATTTTGGCTCTTGGCTGCTGAGCTCTTGGATGGACAGCTGCTCTAGCCATGAAAACATTCTCCTGCCTATAACTTCCTTTTTATAGTAGACAGAGGTGCTTGCCAAGGTTCTGACTTTTAGTGTGCAGCCCCTTGCTTCTACTTCCAGATGTCCTGCATAGGAGAGGATAGTTTTGCGGAGGACTGTCATTCTTTTGGATAGTGCAGCTTTACAAAAGGAACAGCTATCACATTCTAGGATTTTAACTCCATGTCCCAAATTCCTCTTATTTTTCAGTTTACACCTCTGTCTCAAGAAAATTAGGGATAAGATAAATGGAGAAAAGTGGGGGAGAAAACTAACATTTATTCAGCACCTAGTATTTGACAAGCACTCACCACACATCACTTTTGAAATGAGGTCAGTATGAATAAATAAAGCAATGAAATAGTCCAGGTATCATACTAGATACCTAATCTACGTTATTAATTACTAAGTAAACTGAGGCTCAGAGGAGTTAAATAAGTTAGGGAGAGGAATTAAAAGGCCAAGAAGCCCAAAATGGGAGATGTCACTAATAGAGAGGCCACATTTTCTTTCCTCTTTAATAAAGAGTGTTGAAAAAAGAAATATGTTTACATTCTGGCTGCTACTGATCTGAAAATAATAAATAAATATATTTACTTTTTTGCATCAGAAAGATGTATCTTTAAGAAAATATGCGCTGAATTTCTTTCTTTGTTTACATGCTTTGATTCACTCTCTTGCAGGAGTGTTTCGGATGCCCTAGGTATCAAAGAGGAGCCTCTAGTTGTTTCTGAGAAAACCCTGTGGAGTCACTGAAAATGTTTTAGCTGTTTCTATTGCACCAGCTTCCCACCCAGGCCACTACTGCCTCAAGATCTGTGATTCTGTATGTCCAGAAGTATTCTGAGATCATGAAAACTCACCTAATTAGTGAATTAGGCTTCATTGTTTATTAAAGGTTTGGATGATATCTTTAAGTGAATATGTTCTTTTGTGCCATAGTTTCAACAGCACTTTTTTCCTGGAAGCCTGCTGTGACCCATGGGTTCAGACTTTTTCCATCTTAAGTGCTTTAATAGCACCCTGTACTTTCCCTACCACAGCACCTTCCATGCTGAGTTATAATTGCCTAATGGTTGTTCACTCTTTTCGACTGTGAGCTACTGTGAGCTTCATATAAATAAAGACAGTGCTACTTTGTATCTGATTCACTGTTTCATGCCCAGGGCATGGTGTCCTGTCCATTCTAGAGAATGTGCTCGGTAAATTCTTGTTGAATTACTGAATGTCTGACTTAACGAGAGAATAGATTCATACCAGAAGAGAGAGGAAATTGGGGAGAGGGGAGAGGAGTTACTGAGGAGAGAGGTCAAAAGAGAAGAAGGAGGTAAAGAGAGAAAGGAAAGAAGGAAAGAGGGGAGAAGGAAGAAGAGGATAAATGATTAACTATTTAGGGATAAAATAACTAAGTTTGGGGTATTACAAAGGAATTTTGTTTTCAACTAGGTTCATGTGTCTCTCCCCAAAGCCCATTAATATTGATTTAATGTGATGTTGGCATTCTGGCTTTTGAAAGTCATATCTGATGCAAATCATGTTGCTTATGATTGATTCTGTCTTCTAGTAAAATAAATAAAAGATTCAAGTTAGTGAGGGAAATTCAACAAATCCTATGGGCAAATAAACTCGCTTGCTGCCTCTTAAATGTTTTATTTAAAAAGATGATAATGCATCAACGAAAAAGAAATTAAAACATATACTTGTATCCTATTTCCTCAATTTAAGTGCTGTGGGAAAAATTAATCTTGAATTGAGTTTTTAATATACTGCCATTGTGTCTTGAGGATGTTTATCAGTTTGATGGAAATAGCACATATATCCTAAAAGAGAAGACGTGGCTATATTAGCTCATAAAGTTCCTGGGACACAAGGATTTTTTTAACAGAAAATTTTCATTGTAAGATGTTTATCTGACACATACTCTTTATACTGAAATGAATTCAGCCATTTTACCTTCAGGTTCACATTAATGATGTAAATAAGTATGTAAAGTGGGTGGCAACATCTGATTAATTAAAGTTAAATACCATTATTTCATTTGCCAAATAAATTAAATTATATAACTAGAATTGATTTAACATGTTCATCATTGAATCTCCTCAGTAGAAGATATTTTTAGGGAGCAAATACAAGGTATATATAGATGTAGGCAAGACCTAAGGTTTAACAATCAAAAAGAAATTTCTAGTTGAAATGTCACAAGGGGAAATCAGTCTATTCCAACATCTACTTATTCATTACTATTTGAAGTGATCATTTGCATTTAGAGTGATAACTCTTAGTATAATCAGTTGAAATAAGTCCTATAAAATCTAGATCTAGAGAAAAGTACTAGTATGCTCAGCTTGTACTGCAATACCCTCTAGAAAGTTTCTCCAGAAGTTTTGGAAAACTGATAAAAATATTTATTTGTCATGGAATTTGTCATATTAATTAGTAAAAGGTTTTAAACATTATTTTTAAAAGAATCTTTACTTATACTACTTTGTGGTTTTTACTATTAAATATTAACCATAATCATCAATTAATACTTTAAATCACCTGCCACCATTCGTTTGTTCATTCAGTTAATTACTGTTTCAGTTTGCCAAAGGGCTGCCAATGCAAAGTACCAGAAATTGGTTGGCTTTTATAAAGGGGGTTTATTTGGGGTAAAAGTTTACAGTTCCAAGGCCATGAAAAGTACAATTCAAGGCACCATAAGAGGTGCTTTCTCACCAAAGTCAGCTACTGGTGATCCTGGCATGCTACCACTTGTTGAAAGAAGATGGTGGGCGATCTCTGCCTGGTCTCTGCCTTCCCCTCCAGGCTGTACCATCTCCCAGAGCTCGGCTGTGGACAATCAGGCATACAGCTTGTTTCTTACTGGGCCTCCTCTCTCAGGCTTGGCTGCTCCACTTTCTTCCTGAGTTCAGCTACAAGCTTTTAAGCATATAGCTTATCTTTCCCTGGGCCTCAACTCTTTGAGCCTCTCCTTTCTCTCACATGGCAGGATCAAATATGGTGGCTCCCCTTTTCTATGTGTCTCTATCTCCATGTCTCCATTTTTATCAGACCCAGGAAGCAGACCAAGACTCAACCTGAGTCACACCTCACTGACATAGTCCAATTGAAAGGGTCTCCCACCCACAGGAATGGATTAGCTCACAGATATAATCTTCCTCTCTTTGGGATTCATAAAATAATTTCAATCTGCCACACTCAATCCTCTGAATCCCAAAAGACATGTTCCCTCCATATGCAAAATATACTCATTACATCACAATATTTCAAAAATGGTAAATCATTTTGGTAGCAATGCTAAATATAAAATCACATGAAAATCAGTTATAGGCAAACTTTCATATTGGGTCAAAAGTCCCCTCTGGCTGTAGACCTGTGAAACTGCAGCTCCTTTTTGGGACATCCTTGAAGGACAGTGGGGAGGGGAAATCTTCCCAGTGAGCAGAAAGTGCTTCAAGCAGTGCACCTGGTTGTTCATTTTGCTTGGAAGGAGGAATGGCTGGAGGTGTATTTATGCACTGATTGATGGGCTGTTACTAACGTTTTGGCTGGTTGGTCAGGGACTTAGAAGGAACATGATTGGAAAATTGGTGACAGAGAAGTGTGGGGAAGAGATGTGAGTAGACCTTTCTGAGTGGGCAAAAAACATGAAAATATTTGTGTCCCATGTGAATGCTCACCAGAGGATGACTTCAGCCGAGGAAGATTTTAATAATCAAGTGAGTAAGATGACCCATTCTGTGGATAGCAGTGAGCCTCTTTCCCCAGCCACTCCTGTCATTGCCCAATGGGCTCATGAACAAAGTGGCCATGATGGTAGGAATGGAGTTTATGCATGTTCTCAGCAACATGGACTTCCCCTCATCAGGGCTTACCTGGCTACAGCCACTGCTGAGCACCCAATCTGCCAGCAGCAGAGACCTACATTCAATCCCTGATATGACACCATTCCCCAAGGTGATCAACCTGCTACCTGATGGCAGGTTGATTATATTGGACCACTTCCATCATGGAAGGGGTAGAAATTTGTTCTAACTGGAATAGACACATACTCTAAATATGGGTTTGCTTTCCCTGCATTAGTGCTTTTTCCAAAGCTACATCAACGGACTTGAATGTCTTATCCATCACTATGGTATTCCACACGGCATTGCTTCTGATCAAATAACCCACACTGGTCTTGCCATGTTCCTGAAGCAGCTGGATTGACAGAACGGTGAAGTGACCTTTTGATTGTGAGCCCCGACCCGCGGGACAGCAACGGGGACCCGAAACCTGCCGAGAAAGAATGGTGGGACAAGAGACGCAAGGAATGACAGCAAGACAGTATTCTGATCAAGCTGCAAAACTTTATTGAAGAAGCAGGGTATATATACTCTAAGGGAAGAGGGAGTGGCTAACAAGGACGGGTGGCGGTTTAGGATTGGTAGGTACTGTTGCTGGGGGTGTGGGATTGGTTGGTGCTGTTGCTAGGGGTAGGTGGCAGCACTTCTGGCGCGAATCTTTGGCGTGGGCAGGAAATGCTGCTGACTTCCTAGAAGAAGGCTAGGGTGTTATTGTTTCAGTCCTGGCGGCCATGTTGCATGCCACCGACCTCGCTTAAGGCAAAATAGACATGGATATATTATTTTTACGGCCCCCAACATCTCCTCCCTTTTTCTTTATTTAGCACAGTACTCTCTGTAGGCTAGCTGAGGGAAGTAGAGGCCTCATTTCCCTGATGTAGATGGCTCTGATTTTTTCGGGAAGGGGTAGCACAGGCAACGCAGCGTAAGGGAGGGGGGGCTGTGCCTGTCTTAGGTCGGAACTGTGCCCTGTAAGGAACTGCACCCGGGAAACAGTGTACCTTACCCATTATGTGATCAGTCTTACCCGTCATTGGGAAGCATGGCAGCAAGAGGCCGTGTCCCTGTCTTAGGTTGACTGATGGGTCAGTCCAGTTGCCCGTCATTGGCTAATCAGTCCAGCACCTCTGTGAGCGTCTTTAGCCTGGCAAGTTTTAAGCAGAGCAAACCCCTGTGCTAATGAGGCGTGCTTCTCAGAGAACAGTTAGGTTGTGCTTACCCATGACTGTCTCCTGCGGTGCTTTGCCACGCACTCAGCAGCCTTAAAGGGAGGGAGCAGATCACAGATGATCTGTTGGTACGCCTTGATCAGCAAGGTGGAGCCGGTGATAATGTACCTGGATGGGCCTGCCAAGAGCGGAGTCAATCTGATCTTTGACTAGCTGGATAATTCTTTTTACAGCCCATGGCCCAAAGGAAAGTATTAGGAGGATGGTTATCAGTGGGCCTAGTATAGGGAGTAGATAGGGCAGGATTCTATCGAATCCCCAAGAGGGATTCATTAGCGCTATTTCTCTTTCCCTATTTCGCTTCTCTAGCCCTTCTCTAAGTTGGGCCATGTTGTTTTTAATAAGGCCGGAATGATTAGCGTAAAAGCAACATTCCTCTTCTAAAGCGGCGCAAACTCCCCCCTCTTTTAGGAAGAGGAGGTCCAGACCTCTACGATTCTGGAGGACAACCTCGGACAGGGAGTCTAGAGATTTTTCCAAGTGAGAGATGGAGGTTTCTATACGGGCTAGATCTTCATCTACAGCAGCTCGTAGGTGAGAGAGACCTTGTTGTTGGAGGATGACAGATGTAGTTCCAGTGGCTAAACCTGCAATACCTAAAAGAGAAGCAATGGTGATAGCAGTAATAATTTCTCTTTTTTGTCTAGTTATGGGATCAGAAGGTTGCGTGTCCCAGAACTGATGGAGGCTGTCCCCTGGACGGTAAAGGACATGGGGGAGGATAACAACCAAGACGCACACTTCTCCTGAGCTATTGAGGGCTGTTGTGGCCACATAGGGAGTAAGCCCTGATGAGGAGCACAGCCATTTTGCCCCCTCAGGGGGAATGTAAAATTTAACCTGAGATGGAGGGGATAAATGAACACATGCCTTAGTTAAGGTGGCGGAAATGTTACCAAAGGCATTACCGACGCACTGTCCGGTGTGCAGGACGGATTGTATGGTGAGACCACGGGATTTGTCGTTGTTCCAATTGCATTGGGGAGGACTGTCATTAGAGGAAGTGTTATAGCTGGCATTAAGGGCTATCGCATCATAATAAGGGGGCTTAACAGAAAGGCATAACCAGCAATTGTGAGTAAGGTTGGGTGGGGAAGCGTTTAGATCAAGAAAGGTAGCGTTAATTATTTGCCAGAGTAGGCTAATGATAATTGGGTAAGAGTTAAGAGAGGTAGTGTTGGGTGTAGCGGACATAACTGTAGAGTGAAATTTGTACAGAGGTTTCCTGCATTTTGTTTTTTAAAGTTTGCAGGAAGACCCCTCGATGGGTTAGGGGGTCGAGTGCATCCGGCGGGGGTGAATCGTACCGTGAGGAATTTGTCAGCAATTGGGGGTGACCATCCAGTAGCTAATGTTTCACATCCCCAGTAGGCACAATAGTAGTGCGTGGGCTGATTGCAGTACGAACGCCCCTGGGCGGAGCTGGGACAGAGGTAAACATCCTGAATATTGAGATAATTTATGGTCCAGGTTTCGAGAGGATCTTGTACACATACTGTAAGAAATTGAGTTAACTTTTCTTTTTTAAACTAGTAATATCAGTTTTGCTGCCTTGCCTTTCAAAGTTTGGAACAGTTCCCAAAAATAATTTCCACAAATAACTTTGAATGTTATTAAGTTTAGTGTCCCATGGTTGTGGGATGTATTTTCATTTTACTAATTTATTGAGCTGTTAGTAAATGTTGTATTACCAAAATTCCAGAAATAAGGATTACTGTTATTAGTGATTATGACTGAATTATTAATGAACTAAAATATGGTTGTGTTTTTAATAGGTTTCGGCATCCCTGTAAGGGCCCGATCCTTTACAATTCCATAGGAATCATTAAACAACACAACCTCTGTAAGCTCATGACATATATGTCATTTGTCATTAAGTAGTCTGTTGTGAGAGGGACATGTAAAATTTACCATATTTTCTGATTTATATGGCAAAGAAGGGAAAATGAGAACATAAATTTGACTGTGATTTTTAGGTTGCATGCATACAGAACCATATCCAAAGAAGTAGGGCAGTTTATAAAAGGTAAAGTTAAATTTTCTGTAAGTTTCCCTTCTTCTTTCGGCTTTAAGGGTAGTTATAAGTTATAGGTCCTGGAAAATGGTGAGCTTGAAAGATAAATTGGGTAAGACTCATTGCTCCAAATTAACAGCTCTAGAAGAGGTAGGTTGGTTATGTATGCCCAATAAGTGTAATTATGATGTGGTATCTTACCTTGACCTAATACTTTACCTATAATTAATCCAGTGTAAAACCACCATGTCCATAGTTTAAGTCTTGGCAGCATCTTCAACTCTAGGCTTGATTCTTCTAGAGAGGATCCACTGTTCTCCTGTTTCTGTAATGATAAGAGCAAAACCTTGGCCCCAAAAGTTTACCTCTCCTTTTTCCCATTTATTGGTTGTTTCATTTTTCCAATATATTGGTTGTCCACATTTTTCATTTTCATTCCTTTTTTTTTAACATCCTAATGTTTTTCTGCTGCTGTGATATTAGAAATTTGTTGTCTATTAAGAAAATTTAAGGTAAGCAATGCTCTAGACAGTCTGTCCCTAGCAGACTCTCCTCCATCTCCCCCTTTTTATTTTTGCAACATTAATTTTAATAAGTGATTACTTTTTTTTTTTCTACTATCGCTTGTCCCTGAGGGTTATATGGAATTCCTATAACATGTTTAATATTCCAGTCACTGCAAAATTTTTTGAAAGATTGACTAAGATAAGCAGGCCCATTATCAGTTTTTAGCTGTGCTGGCAGGCCCATTATTGCAAAACAATGTAATAAATGAGAACGTACATGTGAGGCCTTTTCACCAGCTTGAGCAGTTGCCCAAATAAAATTAGAATATGTGTACCCTGTTACATGCACATACGGAAGGCAGCCAAAAGAAGGCACCTGTGTAACATCCATTTGCCAAATTTCATTAGGATGTTCTCCATGGGGATTAGTTCCTGGAGAGAAAGTGGGGGCATTTATGGGCCCACAAGTAGGACATTGTCTAACAATCCTCTTACTTTCTTTTACTGTTAAGTGGGGATATTTATGACGTAAGCCAGAGGCATTAGTATGTGTAAGTTTATGATAATTAGCAGCAGATTCTTTATGAGCAATAAGTTTATTTACTAAATCATTTTGTTAAGTCATAGGGCCAGGAAGTTGAGAATGGGAATGAATATGAGTAATGTAGATTGTTCATGAACAGTTTTTGTAATTGTGGGAAAAGAACTTCTAATTCAGAAGCTGGAGTTATTTGAGCTGTTTCTATATGACAAACAACGTGACAAACATAAGCAGAATCAGACACAGTATTTGAAGGCTCAGAAACGTCAGTTAGCAATTGAATAACAGCCATAAATTCTACCTTTTAGGCATATAAATAAGGTGTTTTCCAAGATTTTGTAGTTGGGCCCAAATAGCCTGCATTTCCATTACTGCTGCCATCAGTGTAGTAAGTTGGCGCAGTAGAGAGTGGTTGTTGTTTGACAACCTTAGGAAGAATCCATGAAGTACGTTTTTAAAAACTGTAAAAATTTTGGATTTGGGAAGTAATTGTCAATTGTTCCAATAAAATCTGCTAAGGCCACTTGCCAAGAGTTATTGAACTGCCAGAGCTGAGAAAGCTCCTGCTTTGTAAGGTCTAGTATGATTTTATCAGGATCTCTAGCCATAAGCTGTCTCAGGTGAGTACAGCCTTTTGATATTATTGCTGAGATTTTTTCAAGATAAGTATGAAATTTTTTTTTTTGAATCTTTGTTGGGTAGGAATATCCATTCTATTATGCCTCCTCTTGCCAAAGCATCCCAGTAGGGGAATGGCAAGATGGAAATATTAAAAGAGAAATTGGAAGATTTATAGTTATCCTTGTTAGTTGGCTATTTTGTACTCTTTTTCCAGCCATTTAACTCCTCTTTTGCTTCTGGGCTTAAAATGCGAGGACTATTTAAGTCAGGGTTTCTTGTTAGGGTAAAGCATAAGTTGGAATTCCTAAAGTAGGCCATACCCAATTAATATCACCCAGTAATTTCTGAAAATCATTTAAAGTACATAAATTATCAGTTCGAAACTGGACCTTTTGTGGAGTTATAATATTTCTATTAATAGTATGACCTAAATATTGAAAAGGAACCTGTTTTTGAATTTTTTCTTCTGCTATTTGCAACCCATGTTGAGGAAGAATTTCTTTAGCCAGCTGAAATGATTGTTTCAGCTCTTAAGATTGCTCAGCGGCAAAAAGAATATCATCCATATAATGAATAATCATAACTTTAGGAAATTGTTTTTGTAAAATTTGTAATGGAATGTGAACAAAGGATTGACATAATGTAGGACTGGTTATCATTCTCTAAGGTAAAACTTTGAACTGATATCATTCAGTAGGAGCTGAATGATTAATAGAAGGAATAGTAAACGCAAATTTTTCTTTATCATTTGGATTAAGAGGAATAGTAAAAAACAATCTTTTAAGTCAATAATAATAATATGCCAACTTGTGAGTTTTTTGCTAATTCCTGAGGAAGGGGCCAGCCTCCCCAGGAAGGAACACAACACTCCCTGGGCAGTACATTTCAAGGTTTATGCATCAGTCCCTGGTAGAGTGGCCAGCTCCTCCAGGGAGGAATACAACACCTTTTGAAATATACTTTATTATTTTTAATTTGTTATAAAACATCCTTGATGCGCTTATTATTTTAGTTTCTATTTATTATTATTATTATATATACCAGTGGACTAAATCAGACAAACTTAAGTTAAAGCACCTGCCTTTTGATTTTTAGGCAGAGAGGTAGTTTTATAACACATATTTTAAAATAATTAAAATTATGATTAATAACAGTATACTTTTGTTTAATATTACACTGAAATTTTATTAAATTTTTTGCAGTTTTATACACCTTTAAAGCATTTATATGAACTTTTATTTATACAACTTTAATTGTCATAAAATTAGAAAACTTCTTTAATTGTACAACACTTTTAAATATTTTATTCAACTTTTATCACATGAACTTAACCACTTTCAGTATTCCACCCCCTTCTAGGGAACAAACCAAACCATTTGTAACAGTTTGAAACAAAAAGCGTTTTTTGAGAAAGCTGGTTTAAACATCATGTTCCCCCAAAAGCAACAAAACCTGTCTCTCCAAGGACACATCAAGGCCAAAGCACAAGAAGCTACTTTGATAAAACACTCTCCCTCCTGCACACTGATCACCCAGGAGAAAAACTCTGTGCAAACTTCCACCAAAACAGACCAATCTCTTGAGAAACCCCGAGAAAGAACAAAACTCCAACCCTGTTTTAATAACTTAGTCATTTTATCTTATGATAAAATTACTTTCTTTTAATAATAAAAGCACATTCTATATACCTTCTTTACTTAAGTTACCACAATGATTTTAGAAACTGTTTTTAAGCAAACTTCTGACAACATACAATTACCATCAACATTAAACAAACTTGTTAGAATAATGATTTAATTTGTTCATATCTATTTTTATTATTTTAAATTAATAGCTATATTTATTTATTAATATAAGCACTTATTTAATGTTGGCCATTGAATAAAGCTTTTTTAATAATGTTTATTTATCAATTTAATATTACCATATGGAGGTATCAAAACGTACAGACACTGAACAACTTTTATATATTTATGGTTAAGTGGTTTATATCTGGAGGGAGTAGTGGAAGGTGTGGGACGGTGAGCGTACATATACTTTTTGGAAGGGGTGGAGTGGTTGTGAAAGGTGGCAAGAGGGTTAAAGGATAAAGGGCTGGAGGGTAAGGGGGAGGCGGGTGATGAGAGGAGGGCGGAAATGAGTTAGGGCTAAGGTTCACTTCCTTATTTGGTGTATGTGTGTGAGGGGTGCCGGCTTCAGTGTTAGCAGGGGGGGTAGAGGGCGCGACAGACTGTGGGGGTTGATCTTCAAAGGAAATTAGGCTAACCGGTGACTCTGAACGCGAATCAGCCTGCGAACTGGCTTGCAAAGCGGCAGAGGCTTTTCCCCCGCAAGTTGAGGGGGGGCGGGAGCTAGATTGCAACACAGTTTCTCCCTCTGCAAGGAGCTGCTTAACGTCTGGGGGTGGTGGAGACATACCAATCATGTCCTGAATCATTCGCCAATAACTAAAGGCGGTGACAGGAATACGCTCGGGTCCAAAAACTTTATAGTAATCATTTAAACAATCACCTACTCTATTCCAACATCGACCATCTATTGTGCCCTCTTCGGGAAACCATGGACCGGTTTTGAGTACAAATTTGAAAAATTCCACTAAACTTTTCTTTTTAACTTTAATTCCTCGCGTCTTGAGTGCCTCTTTTACCTGGCTAATAAACAGTGAATGTGAAGATTCTGCTTGTCCCATGATTAAAGAATGAAGTGAGATAAAGAATCTCACTTACCCGCCTGGAGACTGGAACCACACCGGGGACCAGACTGAAGAGGCGACGGGTTGAAAAGTACTCTCCCTCTTCCGCTGCGAGGAGCCTTTCGTCGGCTGAGGTGCTGGAGAACGTTCTCCCTCTGTGGTGAAGCGGCGTTCTTTTCTCGATTACAGGGAATCGTCGGGCCCCACGTTGGGCGCCAATATGTGAGCCCCGACCCGCGGGACAGCAACGGGGACCCGAAACCTGCCGAGAAAGAATGGTGGGACAAGAGACGCAAGGAATGACAGCAAGATAGTATTCTGATCAAGCTGCAAAACTTTATTGAAGAAGCAGGGTATATATACTCTAAGGGAAGAGGGAGTGGCTAACAAGGACGGGTGGCGGTTTAGGATTGGTAGGTACTGTTGCTGGGGGTGTGGGATTGGTTGGTGCTGTTGCTAGGGGTAGGTGGCAGCACTTCTGGCGCGAATCTTTGGCGTGGGCAGGAAATGCTGCTGACTTCCTAGAAGAAGGCTAGGGTGTTATTGTTTCAGTCCTGGCGGCCATGTTGCATGCCACCGACCTCGCTTAAGGCAAAATAGACCTGGATATATTATTTTTATGGCCCCCAACATTTGATGACTCAATTATGGTGCCAACTAGGTTGCAATACCTTGCAGGGCTGGGGCATTGTTCTCCAGGAGGCTGTGTATGCTCTAAATCAGCATCCACCCTAAGGTGCTGTTTCTCCCACCGCTAGGATTCACGGGTCCAGGAATCAAGGGATGGAAATGGGCGTGATACCACTCACTATAACCCCTAGTGATCCACTAGGAAAAATTTTGCTTCCTGTCCCTGCAACCTCCTTAAGCTCTGCTGGTCTACAGGTCTTAGTTCCAAAGGGAGGAATATTTCCATGAGGAAACAGAACAACGATTCCATTGAACAGGACGTTCAGACTGCCACCTGCCACTTTGGGCTCCTCATGCCTCTAAATCAACAGGCAAAGAAGGGAATTACTATACTGGAGGTGGTTATTGACCCTGATTATCAAGGGGAAATAGGACTGCACCTACACAATGGAGGCAAAGAAGAATTTGCCTGGAATACAGGAGATCCTCTAGGGCATCTCTTAGTACTACCATGCCCTGTGATTAAAGTCGATGGAAATCTGTAACAACCCAATCCTGGGAGGATTAACAATGACCCAGAATCTTCTGGAATGAAGGTTTGGGTCACCCCACCAGGCAAAGAACCAAGGCCAACTGAGGCGCTTGCTGAGGGTAAAGGAAACATGGAATGACTAGTGGGAAAAGGTAGTGACAAATATGAACTTCATTCTCATGACTTGTTACAGAAATGAGGACTGTAATGGTCAAAAATATTTCTTCCTTGTTTTGTTATGGGTATGTTTGTATACATATATAAAATGAATATCTTTGTTTTCTTCCCTTGTCATATGACATAAGTTGTATTAGTTTCATGTTGTAGTATTTAAGGATATCAAGTTTAAGAGTGAATATTACCTAAGGACTTGTACCCTATTCTGGGGGGATTTAGTGTGTTTCCAGTTGTGTGCAGGACAGTTGAATATTGTTAGACAAAAAAAAATATGTCTATTATTATTTTTATTTAGAGACTAAGTATGATTTAAGGTGAAGTGTATGGCTGTCAAGTTAACAAGCAGTGGACTGTGATGGTTAGGCTAATGTGTCAACTTGGCCAGGTAATGGTGCCCAGTTGTTTGGTCAAGTAAGCACTCAGTTAATTGTAATACAAGGACATTTCATGGACTTAAATCATTAGGGAGTTGATTGCATATATGGCTGATTACATCTACAGTCAACTGAGGAGTTTCCCATCAGTTTGCTGTCAGCAATGAGTGCTGTCCCATCTAATCAATTGAAGGCCTTTAAAGAGAGAAGTAACTTCAGCTTTCAGAGAGAATTTCCATCTCTACTTCAAACAGCCAGCATCTCCTGCAGAAATCTTCAAGGACTTTCATCAGAGTCCTTGGCTTGCATCCTGCCCTACAGAATTTGGACCTGTGCATCCCCACAGTCATGTGAGACAATTTTTATAAAATCTCATACTATTTACAGATATCTCCTGTTGGTTCTGTTCCCCTAGAGAATCCTGACTAATACAATTACTAATCATCTACTATGGTCCAGGCACTGAGAATGCAGTGGTGATTAAAAAAAAAAAAAAAAAAAAAAGGATATTATTCCTGCCCTTATGGTCTTTATAATCTAATGGGGGCAACAGATTTCAATCAAGGAAACACACAAGTAATATAAGATTCCAATTCTAGTAAGTCTTAAGGAGGGGTAAATTATACTCTCAGAATTCACCTGGGATGACAGGAAAGGTGCTCCTGAGGAAGTGCTGACTAAGCTAATATGTAAGAAAACTAGGCGAAGGGCGAGTGCAGAGGAAGGATGTACCAAGCAGGAGGAAGTGCCTGTGGGGAGGACCTGAGGCAAGGAAGAGCATGAAACTGACTGACTCTGAGCAGGGAGAAGGTTGAAGTGTGTGAATGCATTGTTTAGAACAAGGCTTCTTCACCTTTTTTGTTCCACAGACCCCTTTGCCAGTCAGGTGAAAACCATGGACCTCTTACTAAGTCCACACTATACTGTGCATTATTTAATAAATATATCACACTGGCACCAACACATCACCACAAGAATAATGTTTTTTGAATTTCAATTCAAGCTCATGGACCCCTGGTTAAGAACCCCTGGTTTTAAGGGAAGATGGTGTTAGAGGAAGGTGGTGCACTTGTGGCTGGGGAAGTAGGAAGAGGCCAGACCATTCAGGGTTTTGTAGACCATATTAGAGTATTTGGTCTTTATTTAAGGAAAAGGAAAAGCTCTGAAAAAATTTGGATCAGGCTAAAAAAGGAAATAGAGGTGGACCAGAGAAAATTCCAGGGGACTTTTAAGGTGGCTATTGATGTAAACAGTCTGGATGAGATGCTGAACTAGGTTGGTAATAGACACAGCAGAAAGTTGGTGGATTCAGAGATGTTTAGGAGATAAAAATCAACAGAATTCCCTGATAGATTGATATTGATGTTGAGAGATAAGTAGGTGATGATGATGACTCCTAGATTCCTGACTTGTGCTATAAGGACCACTTACCAGGACTGAGAAAACCTGAAGAGGACTGAATTTGTGAGATGCAGTCTTGAGTTCAGTGTGGGGCATGTTGATATTGGGCTGACTTTGAGATATTTGAGTGGAAATGTAAAAAAGACAGTCGGATATATATTTAGAGCTAGTGAGTAGATCTTGTTGAGAAAGGAAGACATAAGCACAATAGACTTAAAAATTTCGAGTGTTATGGATGGCAGTCTCCAAAGGCTGTCCATGAGGAAGGCTTCATGCAGGGAGTGAGACATGAGTGTTGTTGGGTTGAGGCAAGAGGACTCTAGGCAGGAGAAAGTGTATGACAAAGGACTGGAAGCAAAATGTGCATACCAAGTTTGGGCAATGATTAATAAAATCTTCCAGCTTAACTAAAGCAGGCAGTTTGTTTGGGAGAAGAGTAGAAGAGGTGTGGAGTACCTAGGTGCTGAATTATTCTGCCCTTGAAGGCTCTGGTTGGTAAGGAGTTTATTGTCAGTTGCCCTCTGGGCACTTCATTAAGAGAATTAAATAGATTTCCCCTTGTTCACACTTTTTCTGTCTTTTAGAATAGCTCTTCCTTCAGGTTAGAGAGTCTGCCTTGTCTGCTGATTATACTCAGCTTGTGTAGAGAGTGTTAATGTTTGAGACTCAGAAGAAGATTAACCAAGCATTATTATTTTAATTTTATTTCAATCAACTATAAAAGACTTATTTTAAGTCTAAAATAATGTGTGTTCAACACCATGGGACACAGATCCTGATCGCATGGAAATAGAAGTTTCACTGGGGAGACAGAACTTGTACTTACACAATGATTAAAAAAGAAGTTGCACTGAAATATTAATGCCAGAAGAGAATATGATGAGGGAAGCAGCTGTGGCTCAATTGGTTGGGCTCCCATTTACCATACGGGAGGCCTCAGGTTCGATTCCCCGGGCCTCCTAATGAAGGCAAGCAGGCCCGTGTTGGCGCAGCAAGATGATGCAATAGAAGGAGACAAGTAGACACAGAAAAAGCGCAAAGCAAATGGACACAGTGAGCGCAAGCAGCAAGGGGGGATAAATCAATCAATCAATCAATCAATCAATCTTTAAAAAAAGAGAGAATATGATGAGATGTTTTCTAGACTTATCCTTTTTTTTTTAAAAGACTTTTTTTTTTTAAGATTTATTTATTTACTTTATCCATTTTAAACCCCCCCTTCCCCATTTGCTGTTTTGTGTCCATTCACTGGGCAATTCTCTGTATCTGTATCCTGCCATCTCTTGTCATCCTCCTCCATTCTTCACCAGGATTCGATCCTGGAGACCTCCGATGTAGGAGAGAGGTGTTCTACCACCTACGCCACCTCGGTTCCTGGCTTTCAGAGCTTTCAGAGTATCTCGTCTTGACTCTCCCCTGCGTCTCTTCTCCTGTTACGTCATCATCTTGCTGCATGGCTTCCGGGGCCTGGCGGCTCACCGACACACAGAGCCTGGCAGCCTATGCACCTTCTATATATATATTTTTTTATTTTACCGGGAGGTCCCGGGGATCGAACCCAGGTCCCTCCATATGGCAGACGGACGCCCAACCATTTGAACCACATCCGCCCCCCTATACTTATCCTTAACCATTTTCAGTCATTAGTTCAGAAATAGTGAATTGCATTTCAGGAATTTGTTTTAGAGGTTTTGTTCCCAGTCTATTCCGCTGTTGTGTTCTCTCCACTATTCCTAAGTATTTCCTTAGCATTTGATCAGGGTGTTCTCTGGTTAATTTTAGCTTAAAGCTCTTTCAGTCAGATGAATCTCCTTCCAAATACATATTGATATGCTATTTCAACAGCTTTAACAACCTTCATTCTGTTATATCAAGTGGCCCTAATGACTAAACCTTTTATTTAATTCCAAGAACATAAGAAGCTGATGACTTTCCATATTTTAATTTTTAGTTTCCAGAGTAAATATCTTACATGTGGAAACAAATGAAAATGTGACCTATACCACTAAACTAAAAGTCTTTGGTTCATTGACTCATTCATTCAGTAGCATCAATTGTATGGAAATCCATACAAGGTTTTATTTCTGATATTAGAGGAATTCCTGTCAGTCCCACTGGGATTTTTTGGTTTCACCTACACTGTGAAAAAGTCCTGTGACTTTTTTTAGCTACTTACCCTTAAAAGATGTACAAAATAGTTTTATCATAATAGCAAAAGTACTAATAGCTAGCATTGTTCACCCTTCATAATGTTCCAGGCACTATATAAGCACTGTACTTACTATTAACTCATTTAAAACTCATAACAACTCTCAGGGGCATTCAAGGCAGCGAGTGCTGAGGACCACCCACCAGTAAGTGGTGGCACTGGGGTTCAACACAGGCAGTCTTATTACGATGCACAAATGATTAATCAAATCATGGGACATCCTTCCAGCATAAAATTGTATGTGGAACATATTTTCGATATTGTATATCCAAAATTGTACATAGAATATAAAATTATGTGTACAATAAGTTCTCAATTACATAAGTTATACATGTAAGAAAACTAATAGGAAATAGGAAAATGTTATTGGTAGATAGTGTGCATGTTTGTTTTCTTCTGCGTGATTTTATTTATTTAAATTTCTATAATGGGCATGTATTATGTTTATTTTAAATAAAAAGAATTTCTAAAATATGCCTGTTCTCAATGAGGGAACCTATATTAAAGCACTTTTGCATAAGGAGGAAAGCAGTGAAATAATTGCTGATCTTTTTTTTGGCAAATGAAAATAACCAGGGCTGTGAAGATTTACAAAATTTTTAAGTCCTTTGCATATTTTACAAATAAAATCTGTATTGAACTTGTATGTGTTTAATTATCTTGCCTACTTTGCCTTTGTCCATGTGTTTCCAGAAAGGAGGAGGTTTACTCCAGGGCAGTGTCCTGGAGCAATAAAGGGTTCTTTGGGCTGCTGGCATGGCTCCCCAATTTCTCTGGTCTGGGTGTTTTGTTAGGCCAATGGAATGTGGCCACCTTTATGGGTGCACTTCCTGAAATCCTAACTGAGAATTGAGATTTGGGCCCAGTTTACAAAGGCAAGAGACTGAGCTGGTACCTATAGAAAATACCCTAGAAAGGGTAAGCTTCCAAAGTATGTATTGAGCAATGTGATGAAGCATGAAAGAGTCCAGTGCAATGCCCACTTCATGTCATGCCTTTATGGTTTATTCAGGCAACTTTTTAAAACACTATTTGCTTATACAGTAGGGATACAGAGGTGACCCTCTGTCTATAGAAAGTAGCTCCTGCCCTCCTCTTGGGCACTGACCACATGTCATATTTTATTATCTGAATGTGTTTATTTTATTAGTGATTTGCTCATTGAGGATAGGGACATAAGCTCTTTAATAATCCTCTCAGGCCCAGCAGCGCAGCAACATAAGAAGGGAAGGAGGAAGTTGGAGAACAAACTCATAGGAAACGTCCAAAATCTGCCAGGTTCTAAGATTTTCATTTTCACTTCCTTTTTGTCTTCTGTCCTACCATGAGAATTTCCCTTATATTCTTGAAAGTTCAACTGCCCCAACTTTTGCAAATAAAAATACAAGGCACCTAGTTAAATTTGAATTTGGGTAAACAAATACATTTTATAAAAATGGGAGTATAAATCCCCATGCAGTGTTTGGGACATACTTATAGTGAAAAAAAAAAAACATTTGTTATTTGAATCTCAAATTTAACTGGGCATTCTGTATTTACTGGCTATCCTGTATTTTATTTGGAAACTCTTTTAAAATTCTAAAAGTGTATTTTTGAAAATATTTCAGCCAGTTAGAAAGAAGTAGCTGGATTTGGCCAGTCCAAGAGAAAGAAAGAAGTTACACTGGGCTTATCTGTATGTGTTTGACAGGAGCTGCATCCTTAGGCATTGAAAAAACCGGAGGCTCCTACCCCTTTTTACCTCTCAGGCCACATATATGACCATTTAGAGGGTTTGGAGATTCTTGTTCAATCAAGTTTAGCACAGAGTAGGTGCTTAATAGGTTTCAGTTTAAACAGCAGATTGTTCAGTAGTGTGAAAAATCTTAGGTATTTCAGAGTGACTGCTGAGCCCTGATGGTGTAAAATGAACTCACTTTACAAGGTGAGTAATAACATCACTGGCAAGAAAAATGTCAGCCAATCAGCTAGGATCAATTTTATATATGCCTCGTTAACATGCAGCCCCTGCTCTCATTGTCTAATGATCTTGTTCCTGCCTGGTTCTTGTCTAGGACAAATATACTTCCCTTAAAGCTGCCTTGTACTTTGTTTTTTTGGTCATTTCCCTAGCATATTAATATTAGAAAAATGTTGATTTTTTACAATTTTGTGAGTGATTAAAAGCCATCACCCCAAACTTGTGGCTTATTGTTGTCCCATAATAAGAATAACCTCCATTGCTTTGTACTTGAAATAATAGCTTTGGAGATTTGAAACCCCCTCAAGTTTGCTTTAGTTGGCAATCAGAAGCCCTTTATTATTGTTGTTGTTAAAAATTTCTTAGTCAAGGGGACCTGTTTTATCCTGTCTGCTTGGGGATATTCATTGACTTGAATGGAAGAGAATTTGTGTGCATAAACTATGACGTAGCAATGCAAAACCAAAGCCTGGAAATACCACTATCTAAATTAAAATAATTTCCTTACATTTTTGCTCATGGATTAAATTGTATTGTATTTGAAACATCGTGGACTATATTTGCGAGCTGCAATCTCTATTGGACACACTATCAAATATAAGTAAGGATAAATAGGGGGATAAGAAGAGATTGCTACAAGGGATCAATGAATGGGGATTTGTCTGGCCTCTCATTAACCAGAAACACCTTGCAGAGTGCCTCGCACAGAATTTAAGTGCAAACATTAACACTTGTTGAACCGTGCTGTCTCTCTATCCCCCTTCCAATTTGACCATGTGGGATTCTTGTTCTCCCAGGTAGGCTGTCACTTAGTTACTACCTATGTAGTTTCAGGGAAGAACTGTGCTGTGATACTGTTTTCTTTTAGGTCCTTGAAGCCCAAGCCTGTCCTTTTGGTGACATCTCTCTTCATTGTTTCTCATTCTACACAGCTGCTGAAACTCAGAGTTGACTGAAATTACTGAATTTTCAGGTGTTTCTTATATGACTGTGAGTCTCCATATATATTCTCATACATATATGCATAGGCTGAAGCAGTAGTGTGTGGAAGCAAATATGTATTTAAAATGTAAACTCATGAATATTACATGCTTCTAACTTGCAGAAATAAATCCTTTTGAAAATTCTCATCCCATAGAAATGTATCTATCACAGTTTGACCTCATAAGCAGGAGACACAGGAAAGAGTCGTCTATACCTGTACACTTTTATTACTTTCCCACATTGGCATCTAATAGGTTCATTAGAGACTCCAGGATCACGGATTTGGCAATTTTGCATACTAAAGTATTCCAAATGTCCATTATTTACCAGCACTGAATGGAAGGAGTCTTTCTGTTCAGTAACTACAGGTTCTTCCATTTTTCTTGATGTTTCTTTTTGTATTTTAACCTCAAATATGAATCTATCGGGAATTAAGTTAAAATTAGTCTAATTTTCTTTCATAGCAATAGGCACATTACAGTAATGCTCATTACTGCAGCGACCAGCACTTAGCATATTGATTTCGTTGCTGTTTGATACAAAATTTTCAAATCTGTGGTAGAGTTCTTGTAGCATTTATGAGTTCATGTTTCTGCTTCCATTCTGACTTGGACTTTATTTTTTTTTTATTTATTTATTCATTTATCCCCCCCTTGCTGCTTGTGCTCGCTGGGTCAGCCAACCACGCCGTGCGGGCGGGCCCGCCCCCACCAGGAGGCCCCGGGAACCGAACCCGGGGCCTCCCATATGGTAAACGGGAGCCCCACTGATTGAGCCACAGCCGCCTCCCCTTGACTTGGACTTTAAAATATCTTATTCAGTGCTCAGTTTAAAATTGACCTTTTTACATAGGAGGCTCCTCTTATCTATGACCCCAATATTTTACAATGACAATTCTGTTATCTTCTTGCCTTTCCTTTCATCCTTTCTTATTCAGTGGCCTTCTCTTTTGTTAGCCTCTCCCATTTTCTCTCTTGCCCAAATCACTGCTATTACCAAACCAGAAAGAATTACCTGACTCACTCGTCTATTTTTATCAATCCAAACAAAAGTACACCATGCCCCTTTATTAGGTGATGCTCTGTCCTTGTGCTTCCCTCTCCTGTTATTTTAACCCAGACATTCCTAATCAAATTCTCTGGCTTTATTCCGTCTAAGCTGATTTGTCCTTAGGCATGAGTGAGTGTGTTGAGCCTCCGCTTCTGGCAAGATTCTTGTCTGGTCTCTTGTATTGCCTCTTGGCAAACAGAGTCCTGTTTCATTAATGTAATCCCGGTTTCCTAAGCTCATCTTCATCTCTCTATCTGTTAACTATTTTACTCCTTATCCACCAAGCTTTCTTACTTTGAAATACTCAAAGTGTTTTTTGTTTTGTTTTTAAGTTTTAGAATTGGTGCTGTAGAAAGCATGGAAGCATAAATGGTACTAGATGACAGGTTAAACAATGAAGAATATTTCTTATAACCCACCTGTTGCTGTTTTGGATAGGATGAACTCATTGCCTTTGCTACCAAAATTAGTTCTTCTGCTGTATTCTTTTTTTCCTCTCTCTAGTTTTTGGTCATGATGAACAGAGCTGCTATAACTATTTATATACAGCTTTTGGGGTGGACATGTATTTTCATATATCTTGGGTAAATACCTAGGAATAAAATTGTTGGGTCATATAGTAAGTGTATGTTTAATTTCAAAAGATACTGCCAAACTGTTTTCTAAAGTTAACTATACTACCTTCCATTCTCACTGGCAACGTAAGAGGGTTCCACTTGCCCCACCTGCTTGTCAGTACTTGGCATTGTCAGTTGGTTTTTGTTTGTTTGAGCCATGCTAGTAGGTGTGAAGTAGTATTTTATGGTTTTAATTTGCATTTCCCTAAGGAATGCTTATTTGCTATTTGTTTATTTTCTTTGATGAACTGTCTCTTCAAATCTTTTGCTCATTTTAATTGGGCTGTCTTCTTATTATTGAGTTTTGAGAGTTCTCCTATTTATTTTGATTTCATGGAAAAACACTCTGCCTTCCTCTTTTCCCCCATTCCCTGCTCTCCCAGTTACCTCTAATCTGCTTCCTGGCTCTGCAAATGTGCTATTTCTAGTCATCTCTTATAAATGAAAGCAGACAATTTTTGTCTGTATATGTCTGTCTTGTTTCACAGAGCATGTTTTCAAGATTCTTTAATGCTGCAGCATGTCTCCTAACTTCATTTCTCCTTATGGGTAAATAATATTCCAATTGGGTGTATGTACCACATTTTATTTTATTTATCTATTCATTTCTTGATGAACATTGGGTTTCTTTCCTGGTTTTTGGCTGTTGTGAATAATGCTGCTATAAACATTGGTGTACAAGTATCTGTTTGCAACCCTATTTTCACATTATTTGGGTATATACCTAGAAGTAGGATTACTGGCTGCTGGTAATTTTATATTTAAATTCTTGAGGAACAGCTATACTGCTTTCCACAGTGGCTGTACTATTTTACGTTTTCACCAGCAATGCACTAGAGTTCTTTTTTTTTTTTTAAGGAGGTATGGGGAATGAACCTGGGACCTAATATGTGCAAAGCAGGCACTCAACCACTAAGCTACACCCACTCCACAACACTAGAGTTCTAAGTTCTCTGCATCCTCCCCAACAATTGTTATTTTCCATTTTTAAAATAATACTCATACTTGTGGGTGTGAAGTGGTATCTTATGGTTTTAATTTGCATTTCTGTAATGGCTAATGATGTTGAGCAATTTTTATTGTATTTATTGCCCATTTGTGTATCTTCTTTAGAGAAATGTCTATTCAAGTCCTTTGCCCGTTTTTTAATTGGATTGTCTTTTTGTTTTTGAGTTGTAGTAGTTCTTTACATATTCTGAATATTAAACCCTTTTCCAATATATGATTTGAAACTATTTTCTCCCATTTTGTAAGTTATCTTTTCACTTTCTTAATATTTTCCTTTGAGGCACAAAAGTTTTTAATTTTGATGAAATCAAACATATATTATTCCTTTTGTTGCTCCTGCTTTTGGTATCATATCTAAGAATCCACTTCTGAATCCTAGGTCATGAAGATTTCCCCCTATGTTATCTTCTAACCATTTTATTTTTTTAGCTCTAATATTTAGGTCCTTCATCCATTTTGAATTGATTTTTGTATATGGTATAATGTAGGGATCTAACTTCGTTCTATTGCATGTGTATATCCAGTTTTCCAAACACCATTTATTGAAGAGACTTTTATTTCCTCACTGCTTGTACTAAACACACTTATCATTAAATCATTTGGCCAAGAGGTTTGGGTCTGTTTCTGGGTTCTCAGTTCAGTTTTACTGATCTATTTGTCTATCTTTGTGTCAGTACCACACTCTTTTCATTATGTCACTGTAATACAATTTGAAATTGGGAAGTGTGAGTCTTCCAACCCTGTTCTTTTTCAAGATTATATTGACCATTTGCAATTCTGCATAAATTTGAGGATTGGCTTTTCTTTTTTCTGCAAAAAAGAGTGCGGGAATTTTAATAGTGATTGCATTGAATTTGTATATTGCTTTGGGTATTATTGACATATTAACAATGTTAACTTTTCCAACCCATGAACATGAGATATCTTATCATTTATTTAGGCTTTCTTTAATTTCTTTCAGCAGTGGTTTGTAATTTTCAGATACAAGTCTTTTGTATTCTTAATTAAGAATTTTCCTGATATTTTATTCTTTTAAATGCTATTGTGAATGGAATTGTTTTCTTAATTTCCTCTTCAGATTGTTCATTGCTAGAGTTTAGGAATACAATTAGTTTTTGAGTATTGATCTTGTACCCTGCCACTCTGCTGAATTCATTTATTAATGCTAATAGTTTTCTTGTGGATTCCTTTAGATTTTCCATATATATATATATAAGATCATGTCATCTGCAAATAGAGATAGTTTTACTTCTTCATTTTCAATTTAGATACCTTTAAAAAAATTCTTTTTTTTTTTTGCCTAATAACTCTGGCAAGAACTTCTACTATAATATTGAATAACATTGATGTAAGCAGGCATCCATTTCTTGTTTTTGATCTTAGGAGGAAAAACTTTAAGTCTTTCACCACTGAGTTTGATATTAACTGTGGGTTTTTCATAAATGGCTTTCATCAGGTTGAGAAAGTTCCCTTCTACTTCTACTTTTCTGAGTGTTTTTTATCATGAAGGGGTTGCTGAATTTTGTTGAACACCCTTTTGTACCTATTAAGACAATCATGTGTTTTTTTTCCTTCATTCTGTTTGTGTGTTGTATTACTTGAATTTTTGTATGTTGAACCACCCTTGCATTCTTGGGGTGAATCCCACCTGGTCATGTGTATAACCTTTTAAATATGCTGTTGGATTTGGTTTGCTAGTATTTTGTTGGGATTTTTTGCATCCATATTCATAAGAGAAATTGTTCTGTAATTTTCTTTTCTTGTGATGTCTTTACCAGACTTTGGTATCAGAGTAGTGCTGATAGAATGAATTATTTGGAAGAGTTTGAGAAGGATTTGGTATTGATTCTTCTTTCAGTGTTTAGTAGAATTTACCCGTGGAGCCATCTGGTCCTGGACTTTTCTTTGGCAGAAGCCTTTTGATTATTGATTCCATCTCTGTATTTGCTATAGATTGGTGTTTTCTATTTCTTCTTGAGTCAATATAGATAATTGATGTATTTCCAGGAATTTTTACATTTCTTTAGTTTATCTAGCTTGGTGTACAATTGTCCATAATGTTCTCTAATAATCTTTTTTATTTCTATTATGTCAGTAGTGATATCAGCATTTCCCTTTCTGATTTAGTTATTTGCATCTTTTCTCTTTTTTGTTTCTCAGTCTATCTAAAGGTTTGTCAATTTTATTGAGTTTTTCAAAGAACCAACTTTTTGTTTTGTTTATTCCCTCAATTGTATTTCTCTTCTCTATTTCATTCATCTCCATTCTAATCTTAGTTATTTCCTTTCTTCTGCTTACTCTTGTTTTTCCAGTTCTTCAAGATGTAGAGTTGGGTTATTAATTTAAGATTTTTCTTCTGTTTTAATGTAAGCATTCGTTCCTATAAATTTCCCTCTGAGTACTGCCTTTACTGAATCCCATAAGCTTTGTTATGTTGTATCTTTGTTTTAATTTGTATTCTATAATTTCCCTTATATTTTTCTTTAATACAAATTGGTTGTTTAAGAGCATGCTGTTTAATTGCCATGCTTGTAAATTTTCCAGTATTCCTTCTGTTATTGATGTCCAGCTTCATTCCATTATGCACAGAAAGGTTACTTTTTATGATTTAAATATTTTAAAATTTATTTAGATCTCTCTCGTGTCCTAACATATGGTCTATCCTAGGGAATTATCCATGTGCACTTGAAAAGAATGAGTATTCTGCTCTTGTTGGATGAAGTGTTCTACATATGTTGGTTAGACCTATAGTGTTCTATATAAGTTGGCTTATAGTGTTGTTCAGGATCTCTATTTCCTTACTGATCTTCTGGTTAGAAGTTCTATTCAACATTGAAAGTGGTATATTGAAATCTCCAACTATTATTGCAGAACTCTATTTCTCCCTCAATTCTGTCAGTGTTTACTTCATGTATTTTGGTGCTCTGCTGTTAGGTGAATATATGTTTATAATTGTTAAATCTTCGTATTGAATTGACCATTTCATCAACATGTAATGTCATTTGGTGTCTCATAACAGTTTTGATTTGAAGTCTATTTTGTCTGATAATATAGCTACTCCTACTCTCTTTTGATTAGTTTGCTTGAATTTTTTTTCATCCTTTTACTTTCAACCTATTTATATCTATGGATATAGGTTGAGTCTCTTGTAAACAGCATAGTTGGGTTATGTTTCTTTATCCATTTTGCCACTCTTTGCCTTTTGATTAGAGTTTAATCCATTTGCATTTAGGGAAATTACAGATAGGCAGGAGTTACTTCTGCCATTTTGCTAATTGATTTTTAAATTATACCTTTTTTGCACCCTCTTTCATTCACCTATGCCTTCTTTTGTTTAGATGATCTTTTATAATGAGACATTTTGAATCACTTATCCTTTCCTTTTGTGTAGATTTATTTAGATATATATTTTTATGATTACCATGGGATTAAATTTAGTATACTCAATCTACTGACAATTTATTTTGTATTGATTCCAACTTGACTTCAATAGCCTACAAATACACAGTACCTATATCCTCTATCCTTTCCTTTTATATTGCTCATGTCACAAATCACATCATTATGTATTGTGTGCCCAATAAAGATTCACACTTACTTTTTTTTTTTTTTTAATTTATTTTTATTGTGGGTAAAAATCAAAATTCTCACAATACATACAAACATTTGCAAATGATATATAAATATATATGCATATATGTCACACTTACTTTTTTATGCATTTGAATTTTCAGCCTTATAAGAGGTAATACAGCATTACAAATGAGAAATGAAATAATACTGACAAATATATTTATCTATATTGTTACTTGCACTGGAGATCTTTACTTCTTAATCTGGTATTGAGATACTGTCTAGCGTCCATTCCTTTCATCATGGACGACTTCCCTTAGCATTTCCTGTAAGGTAGGCCTAGTGTTAATGAACTCCCTCCCTTTTTGTTTGTCCACAGATGTCTTAATTTCTTCCTTATTTTTAAAGAACAACATTCTGGCTATACTATTCTTGGGCAACAGTATTTTTCTTTCAGCACTTTAAATATGTCTTCCCAGTGCCTTCTGGCCTCCATGCTTTCTGTTGAGAAATTGGATGTTAATCCTATTAAGGATTCCTTTTATGTGACATATCACTTTTTTCTTGCTGTTTTAAGATTCTGTCCTTGTCCTTGTCCTTGGACAATTTGACCATAATGTGTCTTGGAGTAGATCTGTTTGGCATTCATTGAGCAGCTTGGATTTATGTATTCATATATTTAATCAGATTTGGGAAGTTTTCTGCCATTATTTCTTCAAATATTTTGTCTGGCCCTTTATCTCTCTCTTCTCCTTCTGAGACTCCTGTGATGCATATATTAGTACACTTAATGGTATCCCACAGATTCCTAAGTCTCTGTTCATATTTTCTTTTTATTCTTTATTCTTTCTACTCCACAACCTGGACAATTTCAATGGTTTTGTCTTTTAGTTCACTGATCTTTTATTCTGCTTTTGAATCCCTCTATTGAATTTTTCACTACAGTTATCCTTTTTTGAGTTCCAGAATTTTCATTTGGTTCTTCTTTATAATTTCTATCTCATTATTAAAATTCTAATTTCGTTCATATATTGGTTTCCTGGTTTCCTTTAGACCTTTGTCCATGTTTTCCTTTAGTTCATTGATCCTGTTTATGAGAGTTGTTCTAAGATCTTTGATTAGTAATTCCAGTGACTTCCCTGCAATATTTTCATTGAATTATTTTTTTCCTGTGACTGGCCCATCCTTTCCTGTCTCCTTGTATGTTTTGTAATTTGTGTTGAGAACTAGAAAATCTGAGAATTATGTTGTAGTAATGCTAGAAATCTAGTTCGCCAACTCTTCAGTGCGCCAGACTAAGAACAAGAAGAAAAAAAAAAAGGGAAATAAAGACATAGGGGGGAAAAAAAAGAAAAGGAAAACAACAACAACATTGCCAAAGAGACAAAACACACACACACAAACAAACAAAAAAAAGGAAAGAAAAAAGAGGGGAAAAATGAAATACATTGCTTCTCTCAATCATTTATGTGCCTGTGGGAAGCCAGAATAGAAGTTGCTGCTTTCAGTATTGAAATGTAGGCTTGGAACACTGCTCATCCCTCAGGGATCTATTAAATCAAAAATTATAAAAGAGAAAGAACAAAACCAAAAAAACAAAAAAAAAAGAAAGAAAGAAAGAGAATGGTGAATTGGTTTTTTATGTCATTGTTGGTGTAAGGCCAGAAGACACTGCTTCTGAGAGAAACTGAGGCTAGCAGCATGTATACGGGACCTCAGGGCCCCCACAACACGAGAGAGAAGAAGAAACCCAACCAATGTAAAAGTTCACTGAGTCTTTAAGCCCTGGGAGATACTGGTGCAAGGCCAAAAGCCGCTGCTGCGGAGAGGACCAAAACTGAGGCCAGGGACACTGTTCTGCCCTCAGGGACCTGCCAGACCAGAAAACACCCACAAACAGAAAGGAAAAAAAAAACAAAAACTAAGTCTTTAGTTCCAGCTGAATGCTGGTGGGAGGCTGATAGCCCTACTGCCAAAACTGAGGCCAGCTTCCATGCTGTCCCCTCAAGAATCCCCCAAACTGACATTGACAGTCACCCCCAGACTGCTCGTGACCCTCAACTCCAATTTTTATAGGAGGTGGTTTGCTCTGCCAGCCCTGGGCCAGGTGGCCGCTCCTGGAATCCGGCCGTGTGGGACAGCCACAGCCGTTTCTGCCAAAGCTGAACTCTAGGTAGCCTCTCGCCTTCTCTGGCACTCCCTTAGTTATTCTAAATGTCCATTCAGGTTACAGGGTTACCACCTAGTTAATTCCAGTCTCTCTTGCAGCACTTTGATTTTCCAGTGGAGGGAGCAATTTGTAAATCTTCCTATTCCATCATTTTGCACCTGTGCTCTCCCTCCTGCTATATTCCTTATCCAATTCTTGAAGGACCCAAGCCTTTAAAACTGGTGCCTCGTCCCTGACACCTTCCTCTTTATTCTATTAATGAGTCTTAAAACATTTGCCCTTCCTTCTTTATCCCTCCATTACTACCTTGGTCTACTCCCTCTCCACCATGTTCTTGACTATTGCAACAGGCTCCTGTCACCCACCATCCTCCATTAGTCACCTATCCACACTGCCACAGGAGTGGGTTTTGTCCAGCTAAAAGTCAGTTTGTGTTATTTTTCTGCTAAAATATTTGTAATGGCCCTTCATTGCTTACAAGATAAAATATAAGCTCCTTACTGTGTCCTTCCATTACCTTACCCTTGCCAGCTTCTCCAGCCTCATTTCATTTTTCTGTCTTCCTACAGCACTGAACTAATTACAGTAGGCTTCTGGGCACTGGTGCATGTTGCTCCTGCTGCTTGAATGCGCTTCTTTCCTGAAAGTACACCAAGTGCACATCAACTGTCGGCTCAGGCATCTTCTCCCCCCTGAAGCCTTCCTTGGCCCATCCAAGTAGAGTCAGTCACGTCGTTCATTGTTCTTTCTCTGTATGTTTTACAAACCTTTGTTAGAGCAGCTTGTCTCCAAATCTCTTTCCCTTGCTCTACTGTGAGACTTTCGGAGATTGGAGCAATGTCTCACTTACCTTTGCATTCTACAGGTCTGGTATGGCTCATAGTAATTTAACAAATGTGTTAAATTGATTTGAATGGGGGAATAAAATTTTTTCTAACTTTTCTTGGAAAGAAAAAAGCCATAAGTAGTGACACTAGGGGAAAAAAATGAAAGTGACACATTCTGATGATTCAGTGCACAATGGAAATGATTTCAGACAAGGTTGTTTGACACCATTCTAATTTAGATTAAAAGCTTGCATTTCCTCCTGTAAAACCCTCAGTTGAGAGAATAGTTTTGAAGGGAAAATAAACAACATGCAATAGCCTTCCTCTCTTTGAAAAAGCAATGTGCTGCTTTGATGGTCGAGCTTAACAACTGTGAGCACTGAACAGCCGCCTCTTCAAATGAGCTAATCATCACTTATGCTTTTGGTGGGGCAACCTGCTGCCAGCCTTAAATGGGGCCTCTTAATGATATTACTCATTTCAAGTCTGTAAATGTGAGCACAAGGAAAGGGGGGCTCCAAGTACTGCTGTTGGTCATTAATCGATGTTATTTATGGAGGCTTTTTAAAAATTTGTCAGTGCCAGTCTCTCATCTTTCTAATGAAGGGTTTCTCATTATTTCATTGTTTACAAGCTCAAAGGTATGTGTATTTAAAAATAGAGATTCATGAACAGAAAAATAATTGTTGCACTTTCAGTGTTTTCCCTCCAACTTTAGTGAAATCAGTTTGTGGGGAGAGGGGTTGCAGGGGTCCTTCTAATGACATTTCTACTCAAAGAGCTATGGCCTATTTTAGAAGCTATATTGAAGAGCACGATATTGCCACCGTGTCACTGCCTGAAAGCGCCCATTAGCTAGGAGCAAGCTTATATAAAAGGGCTGGGAATAGAGGCCCGGGAAGTCTGGGAACCAGGGAAGACCTGGGAAAAGCAGGCATCTTATCGTGGGGTACACAGGCCTGGTTCTTCTCCAAACATTTAGAAATATTCAGTTGTGTGAAACACTGTTGTCCATAAATAATATTTATTCTTTATATCTTTGATGGGCACAAAGATCCTGAGAGACGTCAGGATGGTAAAACAATCATAATCAGATCTGAGATTTTATTAGACCCTTAACTTACCAGTAATAGTAGTGGCTTATATAAAAGGACTAATTTTATGCACACATACAACCCAGACAATTATGTGCTTCTATTAAAATTATGTGTTCAAATACTTTTAAGCAAATTTGGGGCAAATACAGTGGAGAACAAAATATAAAGAAATGCTGACATGTTTGCTGTTGATTTCACTGCTAATAATCACTACTTTAACTAAATGTTAGTTTTTCCTTGATCTTAAGGAAGAGCTTTCATTCCCTTTTCCCCTTGGGGTTGTAAACCCTTATGGTGCTTTATCCTGTATCTGTATTAATTCTGTTTTTTACATGCATATACCATGCAGTCAGGTCAGAGCAAGAGGTCATTGTTTGCTTATTTCACAGAGGGCAATGTAGTATAAGGGTTTGAAATCTGGTTTTGCCATTTATTAGCCATGTAACATGGGGCCATACCACGTTGTAAAGCCTCAGATTAATTATTTTGTTAAATGGAGCTAATAATAATACTTAACTCATGGTCCAGCTTGGAATATTAAATTATATAATCCATTCATACTGCTTATGATGCCTGGTATATAGCAAAAACTTGACACATTTTGTCTGTTATTATCAATTAAGGCTTTTCTCTCTACTCCCAATTTTTGAGTTTGCATTTTTTTTAATGTAGGAGATAGAAAAACAATGTTGTGACTTATTTTACTCAGCTGCACACAATATCCAGCTCCACCATGATGTTTAAATTACAATAATCATGACTTCATCATAATAACAATCACAGTTTAAAGTTGCTAGCAAGGGCCCAAGTGTTGGGGTGGGGAAGGGATGTAATCTGGCGATTATAAGTGAACTAGGTGAAAAGGGCAAACCCCTCAGGATGGGAGAAGTTTGGAAGCAGTGACACAAACGAGAGGCCCATTTTCCCTGGAGAAAGAGAGAGCTTTTGGGCACTCTTTGGTTTCCTAAACTCGGTGCTAAAGGATGGGGAAATGCAGCAGAAAGTAGCTGAGTGATTTGATCCCTGTGACTACTGGGGTGGGCTGTGGGGATCGGGGGGTAAGGGGAGCATGGGAAGAAGTGGGGACTTGGGCACCCCACTTGGAGACCAGGGAAGAGTGGCTGACAATGCAGTGATGCTTTAGAAGGAGAGGAAAAACTGCCCTACCCTTATACCAGAATAAAGAGAGTGGCACGAGTTGGACATTCCAGAAGATACCCTGCCCCAGAGTGGTGGCCAGGACACCCCTGTAAAATTGGCAGCTTTTCTGCTTTCTAGTTGACTCAGGCATCTTACTTAATAGTGTTTGTGGCAGAAGCCAAGAAAGTTGGCCACATCATGCAGAAATGGACCCCAGGTTCAAGGAGGAAATTGGCTTCATGAGATTAATTCCAGAGTCAGCCCCTGCCCTTATGTTGTCTGGGTTCCATCTCCATGTCTCAGTATACTGGGCACTCACCCAGAGAACCACTAAAAGGAGAACATCTCAAAGCAAACCCCATTCTGCAGCGGGTAGAGAACTCAAAAATTTGGGGTACCTGTGGTCATGCTCCCTGGGATATCATATCCAAGACCTTACCTTTGATGGTATCAAAGATCTTCCCCTGGAGAACCACCTTTATACATTATTTTATAGTCACTGATGCACTTTAGTTAACGTTATCTTACTTGATTGTCACAACAGGCCTGTGCAGTAAATGGGGCACTTGTCTTCCTACTGGTTTTATGGTTTTGCTTAAGGACAGATAAACAGTAAGTGAAGAAGCTTGATCTAAGATCTCTTTCTCCTTATTTCCAGTCTAGAGATTTTCTTAGCTACTTCACTAAAACAGTTCAGTAAACTCCCCCACCTTGCTTCATTAATAGGCTTAGTTTGGAGCAAATCACTTTCTTACCAAGGTATGCAGTTCTAAAATAAAAATAAATTATTTTTTCCATGAACCAATGATACAGTTTTTAAATTGAGATATTCATTAGTTCTAAGGAAGGATGAAAGAAAGAAAGGATTAAAAGGATTAAGCATCATTTTAGAAAGAAGTATATTTGCTAAAGTTTAAGAAGCCCCTTCGTAAAATAGCCCAGATCTTTAGAGAGAGCTCCTAGATTGCATAGTGTGTACTGCTGACTGCGAGCCCCAGGTGAAATGCAAGGCACTGTGCTCATGACTTTGGGTCTGTCCAAGCCTGACATTAGAATCAATTACCAGAGAAAGCTCTAAAATTTCTTTCTCTGGAGGTATTTCAGAACAAGGTACATAATTTCAGGAGGGACCAGGCCACAGCTAGAAGATGAACTAAATGACCTCTTGATATTTTCCAAGCATGAAACTAATTCAGGTCTTGAGTGTACACAAAGCGAGTCTCAAAAGTAACTTGTCTCAATTCAAGACTTGTCTTGATCTTTTGCAGAGTGTTAAATTTCTCCAAATATGACCCTGGATGAATCAAAGAGTAGTGTAAAACAATTGAGGAAAGTATAACTTACAACTCAAATTTATTAAAAATATTAATGCTTAAAAACATGTGTTGAACACCTTCCTTTATCCCAGGGACTGTGTTACGTGCCATGAGTGCATTAACTAGGTGTTGGTAGGTGCTTTTATTATCCTGCTTTCATATGTGAGGAAACTGAGGTTCTGAGAGGTTAAGTCACTTGGCGTAAGAGGCAGACTGGGCTATAACTGACTCCTCCAGAAATGCAATGCCTGCCTCACTGGTGTTATAGCTAGAAAGAACATTTATCTTGGAGACAGAGAGATCTGGGTTCACACTCCAATATTGCCATTTTCCAACTGTGTGGCCTCGGGAAAGCAATTGAACTTCTCCTAAGCCTCAGCTTTTAAAACTGTTCAGTGAGGATGAAACACCTGCTTTGAAGTGTTTGTGATGACATGCATAAAGCATATACTCATTAGCTATTGTAATTTTGAAAAATGTCCAGGGAATCTGATTGGGTCAACATATGACATTTTGAAAGGAGCTTGATTACTCCTACCTTTAAACTGGGGTGACAAATTCAACTCATTCTTTCTCTTGTCATTCTTGGGGAAATTGCAAATGTATGGTATTTCAAAATCCTTGAAAATATCAATAACATTAACATAGTGCTTATGTGAATAAATCAGCAGGAACTAATCAGCATTCCTGGAAAAACAGACCCAAGTGTCACCTTGTAGAGGTAATTACAACAACAGCTTACTATGCACATTTAGCTTTTCTATGTGGCCAGCTCCCAAGCAGTGGAAGTGAAATTCAGAAGTTACTGCCTCAAGAGGTATTTTCAGGCTGTGCCTGAGGCCTCTGAAGGTGGCTGGAATGGGGGTGGGGGGGGGGGGGAAAGGTAGGATAGATTCACACGCCCCTAACACCTTACCATCAGAGCAGAACTGCTTTTATCTCTTTTATATATGCAAGATTTTGTTTGGAAAAAAAAAAATCCTGTTTTTTTAATAAAGTTTGAAATCACTGCTTCAGAAAATGTTGGGTTGTAATGCTTTAGAATATGAATGAAATACTTCAAATAGTTTTGTAAAATGAGTACTAGTAACCTGTAAGAGAAAAAGGGTCGAAGAGGAGGAAGGAAATTCAGATGGAGCTGCCACTTAGCAGCTGTGTGAACTTGGGCAAGTTACTTAAATTCTCTGTGCTTCAGTTTCCTTGTCTATAAATAGGGATAATTGTTTTTAGTGTCCTATTATTTCTGTAACATATTACCACAAACATAGTGACTTTCAAATAACACAAGTTTATTATCTTACAGTTCTAGAGGTCTACAGTCTGAAATGGTTTTCACTGGGTCAAAATCAGAGTGTCAGCAGGACCACATTCCCTCCGGAGGCCTCCAGGAGAGAATCCATTTCTTTGCTGTTTTCAGCTTCCAGAGACCACCTTGCTCCTGGGTCATGGCCCCTCCTCCATCTCAAAACCAGCAGCACTAACACCTTCAAATCTCTCTCTCACTCTCACCCTCTGCTTCCTTCATCACATTTCCTTCTGAATCTGACCCGTTTGATTCCCTCTTCTAAGGACTATTGTTTTCACATTAGACAACCCCAGATAATCCAGGGTAATCTCCACATCTCAAGATCCTTTATTTAAGTATCCTTTAAGGTAGCAAATTCACAGATCCTGGAATTTGGGGAATGGACTTCCTTAGAGGGCCATTATTCAGTCTATTATAATAATAATAGTACCTACCTCTAGGTTGATGCCAGAACTAAAAGGTTAATATATGTAATATGCTTAAAGCAGTTCCTGAAACATAATAAAAGCTCAACATATAGTAGCTATTATTCTTATTGTTGTACATTTTGATTATGGCCATAAAACGGCCCCATCCCAGCCTGCAGCACAGTGCAGAAACCTCATGGGCTTGGGAAATGGACCCGAGTTTGATCTCAGCCCCTTCATTGAGAAGGGTGTATGAATTTGGACAAGGAACTGAACCTTGGACAAGAAACTGAGCCTTTCTGAGACCAGTTTCCACATCTCTAAAATAATGGACTCTACCTCCCATTGCTGTTTTGATGATTAGGTAGATATAGCATGTGGCTTCCTTAGGAAATCTTAGTTTCCTTCCCTAACTAGGCCTGTGAACCTAAGGCAGTGACTTGCTCCCTCAGCTGCCTTTCCTCACCTGAAAAACAGAAGTAACAATACCGACCCTGTTTATTTCACAGTATGGTTTAAAGATAAAATTGTTTGGAAAAGTGCTTGATGACCAAACAAATGGGAATACTACTATAAAGATATGTATTTTTTTTTCTCGTTGGCTACAAATATTAATCACAGAGACAAAATTAACTAGATTTGGGGGGTTTAGGGGGAGATACAGTATCTGTTCTGTTCCTGATTGAAGAAGGGAATGATCGAGGGTTGGGGGCTGTATGATTTTCCTGTGACTGCTGTAACAAATTACCACCAACTTGGTGGCTTAAAACAACAGACGTTTATTTTCTTATAGTTTTGGAGACCAGAAGTCCAAAGTCAGTTTCATTGAGCTGAAGCCAAGGTGTCAGCAGGCCACGCTCCCTCTAGAGCAGAGCTTCTTAACCTTTTTTGTTCCATGAACCCCTCTGCCAGTCAGGTAAAAACCACGGACCCCTAACTAAGTCCACACTATACTGTGTATTATTTAATAAATATGTCACACCTGCACATCCCCACAAGAATAATGTTTTCTTGAATTTCAATTCAAGCTCACAGACCCCCTGTTAAGAAGCCCTGCTCTAGAGACTCTGGGGAGAATCTGTTCTTGTCCTCTTCCAGCCCCTGTTGGCTGCCAGCATTCCTGGACTCTTGGCTCTGTCAGTGTCTGCCTCCATGGTCATCTTGTCACCTCTGTTGTGTCTCAACACACCTTCTGCCTCTTCCTTATGAGGATACATGTGATTGCATTTAGGGTCCACCTGGATAATCCAGGAGAAACTCTTCCTCTCAAGATCCTTATCTTAATCACACCTTTAGCTATATAAGATGATGTTTATTATTTTGCCATATAAGGTAATATTCACAGGTACCAAGAATTAGGAGGTAAATATATCTTTGACAGCTCATTTTTTTCAGCCTTTCAAGTGGGAGAAGAGCCTTCAATCAGCTGGCTAAATGCCAGACCTTTGGCACCCTTTGTTGAATGCTTACTGTGAACAAGAGCACTTTTAAAAAGCATACGGGGGAAGCGGCTGTGGCTCAATCAGTGGGGCTCCCGTTTACCATATGGGAGGCCCCGGGTTCGGTTCCCGGGGCCTCCTGGTGGGGGCAGGCCCGCCTGCGCGGCGTGGTTGGCTGACCCCGGCGGGCGTAAGCAGCAAGGGGGGGATGGATGAATAAATAAATAAAATCTTTAAAAAAAAATAAAAAAATAAAAAAATAAAAAGCATACGGGAGCAACCCCAAACAAAAATAAAAACTGGAGAAATAAATCCCTTCCCTTGATGAGGTTCCCATTTAACAAATGAAATGCAAAACTTATTTGAAACTACAGAAATTTCGGAGTAAGAGACAGTCACACAGAAGCCCTTTGTGCAGCCAGGTGTGCTGAAGCAGAGGGGAAGCAGGAAGCAGAGTGCAGTGTGAATCTCAGAAGGCTTCTGGCACTGAGCTTTGAATGGAAGGTGTTAACAGAATTTCCACTGCAAAAGGTTGATAAAACTCACTACTTGTAATAAAAGTCAGACTAAAAAGGAGTGGGGGTGAATCATACTTGATTCTATCTTTACTTCTCTAAAATGAGGCAGTAGTTATGAATGTGTTTGAAAATGTAAAAGCTATGGAGGTGCTAGTTATTAATAATGTAATCTCTAAATCATCTTACTTAAGTACCACATATCAGTTAAGTAATGAATGGATGGCGTGGCCTCGTATTTTGAAGGGTGAACTCAATGTCAGGAATTCCAAGTATCACTCCTATTATTAGTTCTTTTTAGTATAGCTTTTGGCAATCTCTTTCACCCTATTCTGTCACGTATGACGTTATCGATAATTGTGATCATGTCATCTACAATTTACAAGGATTGTTTTGAAATTAAGGCCTGTAGAAAAAGTGGTGTTACAGGAATGTTAAACTAAGATGAAATAATTGCCTTACCACAGAGCTGGTTTGGAGCTAAATCTGGTATTATTTGTACCCTGAGGCATAAGAATCCCAGATTCAGGGCCAGCCCAGGTTTAATTGTAATGTCTTTGCTTCCTGGTACAGGCTGAAATGTTTTCCCGTGAAAGGTCCATAGTAAGTTATTTTCATACTTTCTTCTTCTCAGCAACCTACAACCAGTAATTGAGCACTGAGAAAATGAGGATTTGGCACACTTATTCTGTACTAGATCAAGAAAACAAGATATATTGTTGTGAAAAACAACTTAAAAAAAAAAATGTATTGAAGTATATCATTCATGCATGAACATACGTAAACTGTAAGTGTTCAGTAAACATTGTGAACTTACAAAACAAACATACACGACATCATACAGGATTCCTACACATCACCCACACACACACACAAACACCCTGCATTGTTGTGAAACATTTGTTAACAAATCATGAAAGAGCATCGTCAAAGTACTACTACCAACTATGGCCCGTATCTTCCTTCCCTATACATTTTTTTTAAGGATTTATTTATTTATTTATTTACTTTTATCCATTTTTAACCCCCATTTTTGCTGTTTCTGTGTCCATTAGCTGGGCAACTCTCTGTGTCCGTTTCCTGCCCTCTCTTCTCATCCTTCTCCTCCTGTCTTCACTGGGATTCAATCCTCGGAACGTCCAATGTGGGAGAGAGGCGTCCTACAGCCTGCACCACCTTAGTTCCTGGTTTTTCCTTGTGTCCATCTTGGCTCTCCCTTGTGTCACTCTCCTGTTACGTCATCATCTTGCTGCGTGGAACAGAGAATTTTCCAGGCTTTAAAAATCAATATTGTCAGCTCTGTCTTCCTCTAAAGACGAATTTACTAATAAGTATCAAAATAGATGAGTGTAGCAGACAGACTCTTAAGGTGGCTTCCATGACCTGCCTTCTGATGTTCAAGCTCTTGTGATCCTTCCCTTCACTGGGGGAACGACCTGTGACTTGCTTCTGACAATAAAATGGGGCAAAGTGAGGGGATATGGGATATATGTGAACACATGTACATGATTATCTTATTATGTTATATAAGATTGTCACGTTCGTCTTGATGGAATCTGTCTCTCTGTCTGTCCCCCTGTCCACTCTCTTTTTCTGTCTCTCCTTTGCTGGCTCTAAGGAGGTAAGCAGCCGTGTCGGAGAGCTCTGTGTAGGTGGCCTCTACAGACTGAGTGAGCTAGACTGTGGACCCCTCCCCAGGTGAATTTCAGATGAGAGCACAGCCCACTCAACCCCTTAGACCTTAAGAAGAGGGTCTAAGCCTTGCCATGACTTCTGGCCCACCAAAAAGGGGAGATAAGAAATGTGTGCTGTTTTCAGCTACTAAATTTGGGTAATACTGTTACATAACAACACATAATAAGACAATGAATTTGAATTTTTTTTATTTGTGGATGAACTTTAATACATCCAAAAAGCCTACCTCAAGGAAGGGGGATAGAAAATTTCATGTCACAGGAATTAAACAAGCTGCTTATCACTTTGGAAAACTGAAAATATACTTAGGATGTCTATTGTTTATGTATTGATTTTTCTCTACCCACAGTTATTTATGCATTTTCAAAAAACAAATACAGAATATACCTATTGAATACTTTGAAAAAAGGAGTTAAGCTTATAATATATTCAGGGCTTGAGAATTCTTCTCACCTTCACCCCAATTTTAAATCAGTTTAATGCTATTTTAAAATTTTGAGTTTTGGGAAGCGGCTGTGGCTCAATCAGTAGGGCTCCCGTTTACCATATGGGAGGCCCTGGGTTCCGTTCCCGGGGCCTCCTGGTGAAGGCAAGCCCGCCCCCACGGCGTGGTTGGCTGACCCAGCGAGCACAAGCAGCAGGGGGGGGATAAATGAATAAATAAATAAAATCTTTAAAAAAAAAAAAAAAAATTTGAGTTTTGGAAGAAAATTTCTCCTCCCTCACTTTTAAATTATTTTTTCATTGGATAGAATTTAATGTATTGTTGTTGTTTTTTCTCTTCATTGACTTTACTTTCATCTAATCTATGTAGGGAGAGAGTCTCTAGATGTTTTAAATTTCTCACTTCAGTAACATTTGAAGTAGTAGTAGAACTGAGGGCTTAGATTACATAGCCATAAATAATATTTTTACTAACTTTTCTGTTCAATCTGTCAAATACTATACTAGTACTTTAGAGTATTAAAAAATCTGAATATTAGTTGAAGGTTTAGTTCCTTAAATATTAATTAAAATTTTTATTCCAGAGATATAGGACATTTTTAACATTTAAAAATATAGGATTGTTCTTTGAAAAAGAAAAGAGGCTTGCTATCAGTCACCCAAAGGATGTCACCATTATTATATTACAGCAGCAGTAGCAACAGCGTAATAGGTGGCATTTATTGAATGCTGATTTTTTTTGCCTGACACTGTAAACTCGTTTAATACTCACCAATGTCAGGGGTACTGTTATTAGGCCCATTTTACAGATGAGAAAACTGAAGTATAAAGAGGTTAAGGGCCTTCTGTCAAGTCTGAGTTGTAATAATTGGTAGTTTAGGATGGCAACCAAACTGACTCCGGAATTCAAGATCTTAATACTTAATAACCTCTAAAAATAAGGACAGAGGCATACCTATACCAAACTAGCTTCCCCAAGAGAGAAGGTAGCTAATGACTTCTATATAAAATAATGTGGTCACACATATTATAAGCAGACTCTAAATTTAATTTCTCATGCCTTGTGTGTATAGTGACACTGAAACCAGTATTTTTAACAGGCTATAAAATCCCTGTTGGTTGGGCGTCCGTGGCTCAAATGGTTGGGTGTCCACCTGCTATATGGAGGGACCTGGGTTCGATCCCTGGGACCTCCTGGTTAAAAAAAAAAAAATCCCTGTTAAATGAATTACAAGGCAAAAGTTGTTATAACTGAAAAAAATTCACTGACCACTTTAAAATTTGTCCTTATGAAAACACTGCTTCTCTACTCTCTGCCCTTGTCTTTCCAGTCTTTTTCAGTTAGTCTTTCTTCTTTATTAAGAGATGTCTTAAGTATATTCTGTTACTCATTACTCTTATTGGCAATAAAGAATAGTGTAAATTGAAATTCTTGCAAAAGATTCACAGTTTTATGAGACTGGTAAAGAGATAAGGACAAACTACTCAAATCTGGTAGAATTAGACTAGTTAAAAATTGAAGATGGAAAATGGACAAAAATATTGATAGTATAGGCACTTCAAAAGAGAATGCTTTGTATATCAAGGGATTAAGAGAGAGCTTTGGGAAAATTAATGAAGCCCTTGAAAACTTTTAGAAAAATGACCTTTTCCAGACTGGGATGTAAAAGTCCAATAAGAACTGATGAATATTAAATTTTGCAATCATATAGCATTGTACCATCATATAAATTTCCAGTAAAGTTTTTAAAATTATGCCCCTTCTAAAAAAGATAAAGTTCAATACTTGGTTCTTTTTTTTTTTTTTTTTTTTTTCCCAGGCCTCTTGATTCTGCTCTAACCTATGTCTTAAGTGGATTCACTTTAAGTGACCTTTTCCTGGTACCAATTATCCTTGAATAAACAGTACCTCTGTGCTGCCTGTAGACAAAGCAGTTATTTAACTCCTAAGTGTGTGGCTTCTCATCACCTGATACATTGAGGGAGAAACTGGACAAACATTTGTCCAGATTATACAGAGTGGATTCATCTTGTTGGAGAGAGGTGTAGTATTTGGATTTCATGATCTTTAAGGCCACTTGCAGTGCCAAAGCCTTGTGAAATCCTCTGAGCTATGTCAAATCAAAAAGGCCCAGTAAAAGCCTTTAGGTAGTCAGTAACTGCCGAGTGCCATTCAAGGAGTGACTCCTCATATGAGGCAGTCCTAGTGGTGATGCCTTCCCTGGGCCTGGTGCTTCAACCGCACATGCTATGTTCTTATTCATATTTCTTTTCTCTCTCTAGCAACCCCATCCCCCCACCTCCCAAAATAAAATTAAACAAAACAAAAAGCCTCCTTGAGACTGCCTTTCAATTAGCAACTCTTGTTTCTTTACCCCCCCACTTAAGTATATTATGTAGGGGAGGTTGTTTGTGTGTCTGATTTTCTATTTAATGATTGTCTTAGTTTGCCAGGACTGCTATAACAAAATACCACAAACTGGTTGGCTTGAACAACAGGAATTTATTGGCTCCCCATTTCAAAGCTAGATATCCAAAATCAAGGTATTGTGGCAGGCCACACCTTCTCCAAAGTTTGTAGCCTTCTGATGGTGGCTTGCTGGCAGCCAGTCTCTGCCTCTGTCACATGCCAATATGTCTCATTCCGTCTCTTCCTGTGGCTTTTACTTCCATGTCCACATTTCCTTTGCATATAAGTACTCCAGTCATACTGGGTGGTGGGGATGGACTCAAGCCCCTCCTCTCCAAAGGCATGTTTTGTTCCCAGCCCCTGGTCCTGTGGGTGTGAACCCACTTGTAAATAGGACCTTTGATGATGTTTGTTAAAAGGTGTGCCCAAACAGAATGAGGGCAAGCTTTAATCCAATATTGCTGAAGTTGTAATAAGCAAAGGTAATTGGATATGGAAGGAGAATCCAGGGGGATAGCAGCCAGAAGTTGAAAATCAATGGAACCCAGAAGAGAAAGGAGAAGACATTATCATGTTTATTGCCATGTAACAGAAAAGCCAGGAACCCCAAAGATTTTCAGCCAGCCAGAAGATACCAACCCCAGGAAGAGGGAAGCCTTTATTGGCTTTAAGCCAATTAACTCCTATCATTAAGGTAACTCCATTTTATGATATTTGTTTTAGCAGCTAGGAAACTAATATACCATATTAAGACCCCATAAGAGGGGGGCGAATGTGGCTCAAATGGTTGGGCTTCCGTCTGCCATATGGAGGGACCTGGGTTCAATCCGATAAAATTAAAAAAATATATATAGAAGGTGCATGGGCTGCCAGGCTCTGTGTGCCGGTGAGCCACCAGGCCCTGGGAGCCATGCAGCAAGATGATGACGTAACAGGGGAGAGACAAGACGAGATGCTCTGAAAGCTCTGAAAACCAGGAACCGAGGTGGCGCAGGTGGCAGAACACCTCTCTCCTACATCGGAGGTCTCCAGGATCGAATCCTGGTGAAGAATGGAGGAGAAGGATGAGAAGAGATGGCAGGGAACAGACACAGAGAATTGCCCAGCGAATGGACACAAAACAGCAAATGGGGAAGGGGGGGTTTAAAATGGATAAAGTAAATACATAAAGCTTTTTTAAAAAAAAAAAAAAAAAAAAAAAAAAAAAAAGACCCAATAAGAGGGACATGGATATGGCTCAAGCATTTGGGCTCCCGTCTACCATATAGGAGGTCCAGGGTTCAATTCCCAGGGCCTCCTGGTGAAAGGCAATCTGGCCTGCACAGAGAGCTGGCCCACACGGAATGCTGGCCTGCATGGAGAGCTGGCACAGCAAGATGACGCAACAAATAGAGACACAGAGGAGAGACAATAAGAGATGCAGCAGACCAGGGAGCTGAGGTGACACAAGAGATTGAGCGCCTCTCTCCCACTCTGGAAGGTCCAGGGTCAGTTCCTGGTGCCACCTAAAGAGAAGACAAGCAGACACAGAAGAACACACAGAGAGCAGAGAGCGAGCGCAGAACGAGGGGGGAGAAATAAAATAATAAGTAATTCTTAAAAAAAAAAAAAAAGACCCGATAAGATTCAGTTTAGCCTCATTTTTTTTTTTTTACCAGGAGGTCCCAGGGATCGAACCCGGGTCCCTCCATATGGGAGACGGACGCCCAACCATTTGAGCCACATCCGTCCCCTGGCCTCATTTTAATAGGAGCATCAAAGATCTTATTTACAAATGAGTTCATGCCTACAGGACCAGGAAGTGGGACTTGAACATGCCTTTGTAGGGGACATTATTCATTCTACCAGAATCATTAAATTACTGTATCCTGACTGAATGTCTTGGTGTTTAGGGATTGTGTCTCCCCTTGCTCCCCCCACAACCTCCACCCTCTGACCTTTAAAAAAAAAAAAAAAAAAAAAAAAATCTAAAATCTTGGTGGCTCAGGAACCTCTGCCATGGTTACATTTTGAAAATCATTGCTAATGCTATTAACATTTGAAAACTTGTCAGGCTTGTACGAAGAATGAAATATTAGGTCCTTATGACAGCTGGAGCCCATTTCTTTGTACTCTCCTAGAAAGGACAGAGCTATTAGCAAAATCAAAACTGGTTACACTTGAGAATCACTGGACTGCCTGATTCAGGGGTTGAGGATGGCATTGCATTTTCCTTTCTAAATATTGTTCAATTGATAAGAAACATTGTCCAGATGTCACATAAAAAGTACCCACACATGTGTTTGTGGGAAGGTAGGAGGGAGGACAGTACTCTTTCCCTGAAATCTTTTCAGAATTATTTTTCCAAGCATCCTGTGCCCCATGAATGCTGTGTGTTAGTGCCAGGGTTCTCAGGTCAAGGAAAGCATTTGTACAAAGAAATGATTCTCTAGTATTTTATAGTTGATGTTTTCTGAGTAAATACTTGATTTCCAATATTGCTGCTATTAAATGTCTCTAATTTGTTTGATCAAAGTACAAAAATGTAATCTGTCTGCTGTAGAGATAAATGTGGCATGCTAGATGCCAGAGTATGTATTTACTAAATATTGGTGAAGCTGAAAGATGCATCTTAATGGAGGTATAATTTTCTTATAAACCAATAGTTTAGCAAGAGAAGCTTTAAATGACCATTGATCATTTTTATTATGAAAATGTTAATGTGCAAAGCACTTTACTAGGCATTATTGAGTAATTAACCAAATAGAAATCTAGAGCTCTCCATCCTTGAGGAATTTTAATCTCCAAAAACAAATATAAATGCAGCAACCTGAGAACCATTACTGCCATGTACCAAATAACACATAATTGTAAAAAAATGATTATACTCAAAACTCTCTTAGTTTCCTAGGAAATTTTGATATTCAAGATGTTTACATATCTGAGAATATGTAAACAGATGGTTGTAGAATTTTTGAGCTACAAAAGACATAAACTATCATCTTGTCCAATCCCCTCATATTACAGATAAAAAACAAGTCTAGAAAGGTTAATTAATTTGCCCAGTGTCATGCAGCTAGTTAGCTAGTTTGCTGGACCTAGTAATGAGGTCTGTTTTCAGTAAGACACTAATGTCTGAAGCAATGGGTTTGGCTTTATAAAAATTACTGACCTTTGGAAACTTTTACAGGTATGCTAAGAAAGTGAATGGTTTTATTAGTCATAAAACATTAAAGGAGAGAATAAGAAAACCCAATGATTAAACCAGCTTCCACCAGGTGGTTTCCACCTGCTTCTAGGCATGTAACAATATGGTGTATGGAAGTCATATAAAGGTAGCCTATTTCATTTCTTCCTAGCCCATCTGCATGGTTCAACTGCATGATGCTTCCTGAATACCAGGCAATTAAAAAGAAAAGGGGCACATTTATTTGGATGTTGTGCACACAAAGAAGTGGTGCTGTCACTTAGTCTCCCGTCTCTGGTCCAAAGTACGAGATGCTCACCATCTGGGTATTCTTCCTGGGAAAAGGCAAAGGATCGGATGGTCATAACCCCCCTTGGATCATGACCTGATTGCTGCATGGCCTCCACGTTTTGCTGCTTAATGTGAGGTTCACTGCAGAAGTTCTTCTCATCTCGATGGGGGTCCAAATCTTGTAATCAGTCCCACTCCTTTTTATCAGAAGCCTTTTACTTCTGCAAGACTACTACAGAAGAGGGGAGTTGCTAATTATCTTAGTGGTTTATTTTCTTCCAAAACCTGGACCTGAGTGTGTGTAGGGAAGGTTTCTCATTACTTTTGGTGCAATTCCTCTAGGGGATTGTGTAGAAGTTAAAACATATCTTTGGCTAAATTGTATTGACAAGGACAAAGAGTTATCTCTGCAGGCTGACATTTGTTTAACCTTTTCTTAAACTAAGAAAATTACAAACTGAATCTAAAGAAATAGTCTTCATTTCTTATGCCAGAAGCAAGAAGTCAGAAGTAAACCACAATTATGTATGTCATGGTGCTTCTTAGTTGAGTACTCATAATGTCTATAAAGAAATAAGAGTTGTTGACCTTTATTCACCTGTAACATTCTCTATTTTTGCTGAGAATCAAGAACTTTAGCCCCATTTTCAGAGTACTCATTATCTTATCCAAATTTTAAAAACAATGTCATGTAAAAGTTCTTGCTAAATTATAGTTGCCTCTATCAAGTTTATAATTTTACTATAAGTGCTAAAATAAGATTAGGCTCAACTTTGGCAGTGAATATTAAAATTATCTGTTTAGGTTAATATTTTATCTTACAAATCTCAGAAACCAGCTTGTATGGACTTTATAAAGAATAGTTTCAATATAACATCACATGCTATTTTAAAACTTCCTTTACTATATGTTTTATAGTACCTAGCCTAATTCCTGGCACTTAATAGATATTCAATAAATATTTACTGACTGTTGATTAAATAGTTTGGTTCATGTGTTTTTACTATAATTGCTCTATGAAACAACTAACCTAAAAATAATATAGTGGGGGGCGGATGTGGCTCAAATGGTTGGACGCCCGTCTACCATATGGAGGGACCTGGGTCCGATCCCTGGGACCTCCCGGTAAAAAAATGAAAAATATAGAAGGCACATGGGCCACTAGGCCCTGCAAGCGGGTGTGCCACCAGGCCCCATGCGCGGGTGAGCCGCCAGGCCCTGCAAGTGGGTGAGCCCCCCAGGATCCGCACATGGGTGCACTGTCAGGCTCCGTGAGTGGGTGCACTGTCAGGCCCTGCCAAGCCACACTACAAAATGATGATGTAACAGGAGAGTGACACAAGGGAGAGCCAAGACAAGACACGCCAAAAAAACAGGAACTAAGGTGGCACAGGCGGTAGGATGCCTCTCTCCCACATCGGAGTTTCCCAGGATTGAATCCCGGTTAAGATAGGAGGAGAAGGATGAGAAGAAAGGACCGGAAACAGACAAATAATTGCCCAGTGAATGGACACAGAAACAGCAAAAACGGGGCAGGGAGAGGGGGTTAAAAATGGATAAAAGTAAAATAAATAAATAAATCTTTAAAAAATATCTATACATAGTGTTGGGAGCAGATGTAGCTCAGTATTTGAGTGCCTGCTTCGTATGTACGAGGTCCTGGGCTCAATCCCCAGTACCTTCTTTAAAAAAAAAAAAAAAAAAGAATAATATAGTCTAGTTACATATAAAAACAAAGCAAAACAAAACAAAAAATAACATTTGCAGGGTTATTTAAAAATTTTAAATAAGATTTTTCTTATTGCAATTTTTTTTTTAAAGATTTTATTTATTTATTCATTTATCCCCCCCTTGCTGCTTGTGCTCGCTGGGTCAGCTAACCACGCCGTGCGGGCGGGCTTGCCTTCACCAGGAGGCCCTGGGAACCGAACCGGGGCCTCCCATATGGTAAACGGGAGCCCTACTGATTGAGCCACAGCCGCTTCCCTCTTATTGCAATTTAACATAACTACCATCATGTGCTATGTATTACTCTATTTGATTTTTCAAACGTTGTAAAAACTTGTCAGCTGACCTCATTGATTGGCAGGATTGCATTTGCAGTCCTAGCTTTAAAAGCACTGAAATAACAAGGTTTTGATACATACACAACAGCCTGGATGTGACCTATGCAAATAAGTGTAATGGTGGCAGATCAGATGACTAAGGTAGCCAAGCAAAGAGCCCCTCTAACAGCCCAACTGGAAAGAGTCGCACACAAAAATTTAACATTAAAAATAATCCCTTCAGGGAAGTGACTGGCTCAAGCAATTGAGCTCCCGTTCACCATATGGAGGACCTGGGATGGATCCCCAGAACCTCCTGGTAAAAAAAAAAAAAGGTGTCCCAGACCTGATAGAAAAAAATGATAGAAAAAAAATGATCCCTTCAAATTCGTAAAACTAAACACATGTAAATAGACATTTAAATAAGTTGTTGTGATTCATACTTCTAAACTTATTAAAGCTTTAAATTGCATTAAGATTTTTTTTTTGCTCGTTGTTTGCGCTCATTGTCTGCTCTTTGTTTTTGCTCATTTTTTCTCTTCTGCTCCTTGTTTTTGCTCATTGTTTGTTTTCTTTAGGAGGCACCAGGAACCTAACCTGGGACCTCCCATGTAGGAGATAGGTGCTCAACTGCTTGAGCCACATCCTCTCCCTGCTCATTTGTTTTTGCTCATTGTATGCTTGTTTTTGTTCATTGTCTGCTCATTGTTTGTTTCCTTTAGGTGGCACGGGAAACTGAACCTGGGACCTCCCATGTGGGAGGCCGGTGCTCAATTTCTTGAGCCACATCCACTCCCCTGCACTGAGATTTTTGGACACCCTTTGTTAGAACTAGGAGCAAACAATGGAACGACCAAGTCTCATCTATTTTTTCCTAAAGTACATTCTGTACAGCAGTGTACAGTGTAGTCCGAGTACCACTGTTGATCCATATTATTTGCTCTTACCCTATGGTGGGTAAAACCTCTGGAGCCTTAGGAGCAAGCAAGTGGCACTGAAGTGTACTAGTAGTCATTGTATTCTTCAGCACCATGCATTTGCAATTAGGAAAGAAAATAAAATGCAGGTTTCACTTAAGGATGTCTGATGAAATAACACCTTTTCAATATTCTGTGTTATTAAATGTTAAGTAATTTTATAGTGCTTCTGTTGCATACTGAAGTAGTATGGCTATCTGGAGAAAAAGCACTTGCTTTTCTCCATGAACTATCTGCTTTTTTCAGGGAGTAATATGAACTATCCGCTTTTTTCAGGGAGTAATATTCTTATTGAAAGAACTGACAAGGGAGTAGAGGTAGCTCAAGTGGTTGAGCACCTGCTTCCCATGTACAAGGTCCCAGGTTTGAGTCCCAGTTCCTCCTAAAAACAAAAAACAAAACAAAACTTACAGACAGGATTTGGTTATTTAGATTTGGGTATTTGGAAGACATTTTCTCAAAACTGGACAAAATGAATCTTCAACAGACAGCATTTGTAACCAGTGATAAAATTTGAGATTTTAAGTGAAAATGAGAATTTTGGAAAATACGTGTCCACTATCTTGAGTTTAACAGCTTCCCAATGACTTTTCTGATGAGGTTGGAGGTGATAATGAATGCGATGTTTTGATATTATATAATGACATGTGTCAACATTTGGAAGACCTGCATAACTCAGTGAACCAGTACTTTTCAAATATCCAATGCATGATACTACAAAATCATAGGTAAAGATTCATTCAACGTGTAAGATAGACTAATGGATTTTAGTGTAACAGAATACAAATAGATCATTGACAAAATTTCAGATTACACTTTGCAACTAGCCTTTAAGAAACTACCTCTTATTGAATTCTGGTGTAGTATCAAAGCAGAATATCCACAATTATCTCAAGAGGTTATTAAAATATTCTTTTCTTTTTCAACTATGTATCTGTTTGAGGTTAGATTCCTTTGTATGCTTTGGTCAAACAACATACTTATGTAGTAGATGGAATGCAAAGCCAACATAAAAACGCAGCTTTTTCTTATTAAGCTAGACATTAAATAGGTTTATAAAAATATAAATATAAAACTATGCCAATCTCACTAAATTTTTTTGAGAAATGTAGTTTTTTTCATAAAATATGTTATTTGTGTTAACATGTAATGTGTTTATTGTTATTTTAAATGAATTAATAAATATATTTAAAATTCAATTTTAATTTTAATATGGTAAATATGGATCAATATAACTACTATAAACAAAAGCTCTTTGATGTCAATAATTGTTAAGTGGATAAAGGGGTCTTAAGACCAAATAGTTTAAAAGCCACTGCTATGGAGTGAAATAGTCCATGGGGAAAATAAAACAAAACAAACAAAAAACTATACTATGGTGAAATAGGTTTTTGCCTTTCAGAAATTGAGTAAAGTTGGTTAGTGATATAGAAGCTCTTATAGGTCCTGCAGTTGAAAAACATGCTGAACTTTAGGAATTTCCCAAACTCTTGGATAAAAACCTCTTTGTTTTCTGTGGTAGTGTTTATAAGGAATAATCTTTTGCAAATATTGCTTCAGCTACACCTTGCATTGAAGATCTAGTCCCTTTCATGGGCTGTAAATGTTATTATAAATCCCATAGTTGTCTAGTATAGAATACAGAGGATGGCAATCTTAATCATGAGGTAAAGGACATGACAATATTTAATGAGCACAAGTGGCTGGAGATCTAGATTTTATTTTAGCTAAAGAGTCTTCAAGATTCTGTCTGAAGTTCAAAGTCTTGTTTCTTGACATTCAGAAAATTTGCATTGGTATAGGATAAAAATAAAGCTGTTAATCACCTGAAATGCCTAACACCTCCCTAATCTAAAGTTCTGAGACTGCATTTGTAAATGGTAGCCTCAGTTTGTTGTGTATATTTGAAATGTACCAGCATGATTTGTCTAAAGAGCAAGGAATTTGGGAAATTAGACATGCTTGTGTTCAAATAGTGAATCCACAATTTATTGAGTCTTCAATGAATAAGTTTGTACATGTCAGTGACTTTAAAATGAGGATATTATAACTACCTCACAAGTTCCTCTAAGAAGTAAATGAAATTTCATGGAGCCCTTAGTACAGTCAACAACATAGGAGTTGGGTGCCCATTTGAGGGCAGGCTCTGTGCTAGTACCAGGGAAACAAAGATGAATAAAATGCTGGTATTTTGCTGAACAAATGTAGAGATCAGTCCCAGATAAGGCCAGATAAGGTCATGATTACAGCAGAAAATAATGAGTGCTACACAAAGGGACACAACTTGTCCTCTTAACACCTATACCTACCTGCACATTCTTTCATAACAGAACCTCCCAAGTTTAAGCTCAGCACATGGCCCCCCAGCTAGAGACCACCATTTCCCTTCTTGGATTGCAGTAAGGTGTGGCCATCGGGCTAAGTTCTGGCCAGTGTCATCTGAGCAGAAGTAATTTGTACAAATTAATGGTCATGTCATTAAAAAGAAATTTTACTATCTCTTTTCTGTCTTCCTGCAGGCTGGAACTTGCCCGCAGTGGTGCGAGTCATATCCATGAGTATAAGAACAATATTTTAGGGGCTGGTTGGAGCCACAGAGAGAAAAACCCAGATCCCTGGGTGACCTCATACAACAGTGCCACCTGTTTGCTCCCACCCCCACCTCCCTAGCTCTCATCTACCAGCTCAGACCTTAATATGAGAAAGAAACAAACCTCCTGTTTTGTTTAAGCCACTCTTACTGATTTGTTAAAGCACCTGAGCCAGTGGAGGAGGCTGAGCATCAGGGAAGCCTTCCTGGAGGAGGGAGTCTCTGATGTGGGTTTTGAAGGGTCATTGTAAGTTGGATAAAACTGCTCTGCATGTGATTCTGACACTCCCTCCTGAACATCTCCCACCCATGAGAATCACTGCTGTGATGCCTTGGAATGAGATTTGTCTTTTTAAAAGTAATTTTTTCAGTAGTTTTTGCAGCATAGTGTTATGAGCCAATATAGCATCTGCATAACTCTTTTTTCTGGTAGAAGATTGAATTAAATGGTAATTGATTCATTCTTTAAACAAATTTGTATGGAGCACCTAGTATATACATATAAATAAAGGATATCAATATCCAGTGTAGGTTTCCCTTTATTGATTTTGTTTGGTTATTTATTTTTCTCTAAACTGCCACCATTACTACCACCCCCTTAATTAAACTTCATTAAGACATTGTCCCTATAATGTTTTTTGGTTTTTATGGTATCACTAGTATTCAGTGCAGCTAGACATATAGTAAGTATTCTGTCAATTCTTGGTTGAATGAACAAATGAATAAAGGGACAAATATATGCTGGACAATAAGTCTACAGCAATTAAAAGGCCAACTTTTTACCTTTAAAGTCACACATAAGTAAGCAGATGATCACAAGATAATGTAAAGATCATCTATGATAGGCATAGTGAGTATATTCTGCGAGCTAAATTTTGACAGCCATTACTATCCAAAAATAATTGAACTTTATTTCTTTAATAATTCATTGCATAAGAATACTTAGATCTTCATGTCTGGAGGTGGGCTTTGAACAAGGAATTCAATTTTAACTACATCATCATCAAAAAACATATAGGGACCATGTCTTAATGAAATAAAATAATGGGACTGCTTAGCATTCTTTTTGCGAGTTTGAAGTCACTTGAATAGTGCTTATGGAAAGAAATTTATATGATGCACTAATGATGTGAAAGAAAAAGTAAATATGGATGGGATTAACTGCCTTGGCCTTGCCCTGTAGGATTAGATTTAAATCACAAAGAAAGCAAATATCTTGGGCTATATAGGCTAGGGCTTCCCTACTGGCAAAGAGTATGTATTTCAACTTTACTGAAAATCACTTTAGTGCATAAGTATGGGGTTTTTTGTTAGGTTTGGTTTGGTGTTTTTTTTTTTTTTTTTTTTAATTTTTAAAAAATTTATTGAAGTATATCATTCATACATGAACATACATAAACTATAAGTGTTCAGTAAACATAATGAACTTACAAAACAAACATGCATAACATCATACAGGGCTCCCACACATCACGCCCCCCCCCCCCAAAGACCCTGCATTGTTGTGAAACATTTGTTAACAAATCATGGAAGAGCATTGTCAAAGTATTACTACTAACTAAAGTCTGTATCTCCTTCCCCATACATTTTTTTAAAAGGATTTATTCATTCATTTATTTACTTTTATCCATTTTTACCCCCCCCCATTTTTGCTGTTTCTGTGTCCATTCACTGGGCAACTCTCTGTGTCTGTTTCCTCCCCTCTCTTCTCATCCTTCTCCTTCTCTTCTCATCCTTCTCCTCCTGTCTTCACTGGGATTCGATCCTCGGAAACTTCAATGTGGGACTGAGGCGTCCTACTGCCTGTGCCACCTTAGTTCCTGGTTTATCAGCATGTCTTGTCTTGGCTCTCCCTTGTGCCACTCTCCTGTTACTTGCTGCATGGCTTGCGGGGCTGATGGTGCACCCACACGTGGGGCCTGGTGGCCCACATGCCTTCTATGGTTTTCTTTTTTTAATTTTTACTGGGAGGTCCTGGGGATCGAACCCAGGTCCCTCCATGTGGGAGATGGACACTGTATTAGTCAGCCAAAGGGGTGCTAATGTGAAATACCAAAAATGGGTTGGTCTTTATAAAGGGTATTTATTTGGGGTAGAAGTCCACAGATACCAGGCCATAAAGCGTTAAGTTTCTTCTCTCACCACAGTCCATTGCCACGTGTTAGAGCAAGGCAGCTCCCGGCGTTTCCCAGGGTTAAGGCTTCTGGGGTTCCTCTCTTTCCGGGGCTGCATTTCTCTGCGGGCTTAGCTCCTGTTTCCTCCCCAAGGTCAGCTGCAGACGATCAGGTGAACGGCTTGCTTCTCTTCTCCTAGGGCCTTCTTTCCAACATCAAAACTGCTTCTCAAAAGACTGCTTCTCAAAAGACTGCTTCAACTGTCCTTTGCCTTGCCTTTTATATTCGATTCCCCACCCACCAAGGGGTGGGGCTCAACACCCTAATCTAACCTAATCATGCCCAGATTAACAGATCAGTTTACAAGCATGATTCAATTATATTTTTGGAATTCGTAATTACATCAAACTGCCACAGACACCGAACCACCCGAGCCACATCTGTCCCCCTGCTATATCTCTTAAGGTTGACCAAAGATACCCAAAGTTACAGTCTTTTCCCATACAGGCTGGTCATATAATAAGTCAGGCTTAGTTTATCACCAGCATTCTAAAAACCAGACCTAGGGAGAAAAACTAGGTCTGGGGACACATGCATGGTTTCTAATATAGCGAATATTTAGCCTACCCTGATTATCACAAAATCAGGTCAGCGAAAATATTCACAACCTATGGGTTTAATGTTTGATTATTCAAAGAATTTTTCCTAATGTAAAATCTGCATCATAATGTTAAAAATGTTAATGCCTTTACAATAACTTGTAATTAAAAGTCTATACTATGTCATGATTTTAAAACTGTGCAAATGAAAATTGAACAGATATTTCTCACATACTTCAGTGGAATTTTGACATCAAAATTATAAATATGAGTTTTTTTTTTCTATTGTGTTTTAATGTTGTTTTTCATTACATTTGCTTGAGTAACTGATGAATGCAGGATGGTAAATGAAGTGACAGTATTACAAAACCAAAAATTTTTAAGTAATGAAAGCTTCATATATAATTGAAAAATTAATAAATACTGACAATGCAGTAGTCAGTCACCTAGCATTCTCTAGTACTCAATCTTGTTTTCCCAAAGTACTACATAACTTAATCATTTCTTCAATGAAGATATTTTCATTCTTTCATTGAAATTGATACAAACTTTAAAAGAAAATTGACATTAAGAAATGACAGTGGAATAAAGTTTTGAAAGAAATTGGAATGCAGAAAAAATGCTCATTATTTTTCAGACTTTTTCCCTGAATAATTCTTAATTGGGTCTCTAATTTGATTCAGTCCAACCACTAATTATTTGTGCTGTTTGCTAAATAAGGCATGGAGCCACCTGCTTAAACAATAATAAATACAGCCAAAGTTTGCTTGTTGCAAATTGATGAATAAACTAAACCAATTCATCCATCTGTCAAATATTTCAAGGTCGACTCTCCATTGACTACAAGATTTTGAGTTAAAAAGACAGTGGAGAACAGGGCTTATAGTTTGATAATGTTTGCTCACTGAGCATGAAATGAAATTTAACTGTGGCATGTCTGCATTTGTAAATTTATTGTGGTTGTTTAGGCTTCTTGCGAAATGAAATGTCAGGCAGTCATTCTGAGATTCCAAATACATTAGGCTTTGAAAGGCTCGATAACCGAAATTATTCTTTCAGTTTGCAAAGGTTGTTTTTCTACTTTTCCCACCATGTATAATTAATTAGTATATTCAGACTATAAGTAATGGAGTGAGCATAGGAGAGTAAAAATAAAACTTAAAAAGATTACTTCCAAACTCAGACTACTAAGTGTGCCATCTGAATATTATAGGGGTTTCAAAAATATGCCAAGTACCAAGATTCATATTCTTCCTGAAGATACACTGTTTCTTAGAAGGAAAAGATTTATTACCAGAAAGTCTCTTCCAGCTACAGATATTTTTATGCAGCTAGATGCTTTCAAGTGATGAAAAAAATTATGAAGTCTTTTTTAAATAATCATGAGACTTCACAGGCTCTATTTAAGCTCCATATTTATAGTTTCCCCTTCCCTCTCTTTCTCTCTCTCTCTCTCTCTCTCTCCCTCTCTCTCTCTCTTTCTCTCTCTTTCTCTCTCTGTCTCTGCCTTCCACTTGTCCTTCAAGGTCATCAGAGTAAAAGAAAAATTCTTTCTATCTACCTACCTACCTACCTACCTATCTTTCTTTATTGGTTGGTTGATCAGTTTTACCAAAGCACGGAATGTCAGAGAGTTGGGTTTTTTTGTTTTTGTTTTTGTTTTCTTTAATCAATTCACTTGGCTACAAGAACATTTTCTTGGTATTTAAAATCTTTCCTATGTTCTCACTTCTTTTATGAATTGTGATGATTAATCTAATTTAAATTTCCCTTATTTTCCTTCCTCTAAATGCTTTGCTGTATGATTCCTCTTACCTACATTCTTGGTCTTTTTCTCTCAAAGCCATTTGTTAAGGCTCAAATTCTAGCTCCCATTGCTACGCATACTTGTTTAGTTAGATAGCAAATATTTGAAAGTACTTCTAAGTTGTTGTTTTGTTTTATTTTAGCAGCTATTTACCCAATTTGGATTAACCAATGTTATTGCCTCACTTTTAAACTTTCATTATTGAACTTTTGGCTGGATAATTTGTTTCTTTATTTGTTCGTTCATTAATTCATTTACTCAATGGTTTTCCACAAATGTACTTCACACTCAATATTTATTATACAATGGTTATGAAATAGGACATGGAGGGAGAATTCTAAGCCATATTTCTATTTGATAATAGTTTTAGTAACAAGTTTAGTGAAGAGTTTAAAATCATTTGCTTAAACAAGGCTTTTGGAATGTCTATGGCTTTAAGGATTCATTTATTCACTCTATAAAAAATGTTTCTAGCACCTGTCACAGTTTAGCTACTAAATTCATGCCCTCTACTTTCTTTTGGTTATATACCTAGAAGTGGGATTTCTGGGTCATATGGTAATTCTATTTTCACTTTTCTGTGGAACTGCCAAACTGATTTCCACAGTGGTTGTACCATTCTCCAGTGCCACCAGCAGTTTATAAGGGTTCCTATTTCTCTGCATACTCATTAACATTTATTTTCTGTTGCTTCTAATTATTATATATATAGCCATTCTAGTGGCTTGGTGGGTGTGAAGTAGTATCTTTTTTTTTTTTTTTTTTTTTAGGTACCGGGGCTGGGGATTGAATCCAGGACCTCATATGTGAGAAGCCGGCACTCAACCACTGAGCCACATTGGCTCCCCAGAGTTGGTTTTTTCATTTGTTTGCTTGTTGTTTGTTTTTAAGGAAACACTGGGGACTGAACCTAGGACCTTCCATGTGGGAAACAGGCACTCAACTGCTTGAGCCATATCTGCTCCCCAGTAGTATCTTTTTGTGGTTTTTAAATTTTGTTTATTTTTTATTTTTTGCTTTTTTTGTTTTGTTTGTTTTTCTTTTTTTTTTTATTCCTTTCTCTTTGTGTGTGTGTGTGTGTGTGTTTAAGATTTATTTATTTATTTATCCTCCCCTTGCTGTGTCCATTTGCTTTGCATTTTTCTGTGTCTGTTTGTCTCCATTTTGTTGGGTCATCTTGCTGCACCAGCTCACTGCGCCACGCGGGTCGCCAGTTCACCACACCATGCCGGCCAACTTGGCTTCTTTACCAGGAGGCCCTGGGAGTTGAACCGGGGCTTCCCATATGGTAAACGGGAACCCAACCAATTGAGCCACAGCTGCTTCCCTCTTTGTGGTTTTGATATGCATTTTTCTGATGACTAATGATATTGAACATCTTTTCATATGCTTATTACCCATTTGTATATCTTCTTTAGAGAAATGTCTATTCAAGTTCTTTGCCATTTTAAAATTGGGTTATTTGTCCTTCTGTTGTTGAGTTGTTACAATTCTTTATATGTTCTTGATATTAAACTCTTATTGGATATAGGCAGTCATTTTCTCCTAGTCTCTAGGTTATCACTTTACTTTCTTGATAGTCTTTTAATGTACAAAATTTTTAATTTTGGATGTTCAACTTATCTATTTTTTTTCTCTTGTTGCTTGCACTTTTGGTGTCATAGCTAAGAAATCACTACCAAATCTAAGGTTATGAAGACTCTCCCTGTTGTTTTCTAAAACTTCTATGGTTTTAGCTTTTATGTTTAGGTTCTTGGTCCATTTAGTTAATATTTGTATGTGGTATGAGGTAGGGTCTAATTTTATTCTTTTCATATGTGGATATCCAGTTTTCCCAACACCATTTGTTGAAGAGACTATTTTTCTTCAATTAATGTACTTGGCACCCTTGTCAAAAATTAGTTGGCCAAAGATGTGTAGTTTTCTTTCTGAACTTTTCAATTCTACTCCATTGGTCTAGGTGTCTATCTTTATGCCAGTACCACACTGTTTTGATTTTGGTGGCTTTGTAATAAGGCTTGAAATTGGGACATGTGAGAACTCCAACTTTTTTCTTCCTTTGCAATATTGATTTGGCTATTTGGGGATCCCTTGTGACGCCATATGAATTGAAGATTGGCTATTCCATTTCTGCAAAAAAAGGCTGCTGGGATTTTGATAGGTATTGCATTGAATCTGTAGATAGCTTTGGGTAATATTGACATCTTAATAATATTAAGTCTTCCTATCCATGAATATGGGATTCTTGCCATTTATTTAGATTTTTAAAATTTCTGTCAGCAATGTTTTGTAGTTTTTAGTGCATAAGTCCTTCACCTTCTAGATTAAATTTATTCCTATGTATTTTATTCTTTTATGAGCTATTGTGAATGGGATTTTAAAAAATTTCCATTTCAGAATAGTCTTTGGTAGTACATTTAAATCCAACTGATTTTTGCGTTTTACTCTTTTAGCCTGTGACTTTTCTAAATTTATCAGTGCTGGTAGTTTTCTTGTGGATTCTTTGGGATCTTCTATATAAAGGATCATGTCATCTGTGATTAGAGGTAGTTTCACTTCTACCTTTCCAATTTGTGTGGCTTTTTTTTTTTTCTTGTCTAATTGCTCTGGCAAGTACTTCCAGCAGTTACTAGACTCTTTCTGAGGCTCCCCCAATGTGCAGTGGGCTTACTTGGTGCCAAAGAGTGGGTGTTCAAGTGGTTCCTAAGAAATTTTATAGCCCTCATTCTTTCTTCCATTCAGTACTTCTTTAAGCATATTTTGGCCATCTACTCATGTGTCAAGTACTGAAGTAGGGACCAAAGATCTAAAAATCAATACAATATGGCTCTAGTTTTATATATCTCCCAGCCTAAAGAGACAATAACTAGACATTTGCAATACAGCATGCAATGGTGTACAGTGGTAGTATGCATTGGTAACTTAGTCAGCATGTACCATTATTGCTGCATTACAAGCCACTCCCCAACCCTGTGGTTCACAACATTTATTCTCACCCTTACTGGTCTGCAGGGAGCTTGCAGTTGGGCTGATCAAGGCAGCATATCTCCTGAGCTGAGACTGAAAAGGTAAGAAAGAAGTCACCACACAAAGAGCTTGGGGTATTTCCTGAGCCAAAGGAGTCTACACAGGTTTAGCAATGTGAGAGTGCTAAAGTAAGTGTTCTTGAAAGGTTACTATGTACCAAGATTCAAGCTGAATGCTTTCTTTTTTTTTTTTTTAAAGATTTTATTTATTTATTCATTTATTCCCCCCTTGCTGCTTGTGCTCGCTGGGTCAGCCAACCACGCCATGCGGGCGGGCTTGCCTTCACCAGGAGGCCCCGGGAACCGAACCCAGGGCCTCCCATATGGTAAACGGGAGCCCTACTGATTGAGCCACAGCCGCTTCCCATGCTGAATGCTTTCTAAGCTTCGCTTAATTTGATCTTCACCGATAATATCCTCATTTATAAAACAAGGAAATAAATTTTGTGCAGTAAAGAATGGCCAAATCTAATGTGTATGGATTAACAGAATTCTTTTTAACCTCTTTGGTCAGAGTGTGGTAGAATATGGAGAAAAAGTTGCTCTTTTCTGCAGCAGTTTTTGGTGGTAGCAGCTGAGGAGGTAGAAACAGCTGTTCCTCTTGGGGCACAGCTTTGGCTTAAAGGAAAGCCTGCTTCTCAGGGTGGTATAAACTCGTCCTTGGAGTCATGTGTTTGTGTGTCTGTGTGTCTGTGTGTATGCACACATGCACATGAATGTGTGTTTTGGATCAGGGATAAGGATTCTTCCAAGATTCTCCATACTGGGAGAGGAAGACTGGCCTTAGAATAGCAAGTAGAACACAAATCAAATAAACTAGGGTCCTGAGGGGAGAAGAGGAGTGCTAAGGTGTGGTGAGAAGAAGCATGTTTGGGACTCTCTGGGCCTCTTTATTGGATGGGCTGGGAATCGGATCTCCCTATAAAAACTATGTCATGCATACCTCTCACCTCCCTGGCTTCTCTGTGATGGGTTAGCCCAGTGGGACAGGACACAGCCATTTTCCCACTGTATATCGGCATTCACTCTCAGTGAGCAAACTCAGGCAAATCTGGTCGCTTTAGCCATCATTCAATCAATTATCGTTCATCCATTTATTCACCCTTCTTTCCATCTTTCATCTGCTCATCAGACATTGAGCATGCAACATGTTCTCCCAACTGAGGATACAAAGGAACCATCACGACACTTAGGCAGTGGTCTTAAAATTTTTGCACTTAAAAAAAAAATTCATCTCCTCTTACACATTTTTAATTTCACATCTGAAGTTTTTCATCATATTTTTCATCATTTATACATTTGTGAAATATGTAATTTCTAGCACATTATACATTTTAAGTAAATCCATTAAAGCACTCATTTGACTATATACAGTGGTATCTGAATACGATAGCAATTTGTTCTGTTCTTAAAATACTCTTAAAGTGGAAATAGCTTTTGAGAGGCAGCATTAACTCTAAAACAGCACTTCTTAACAAGGGGTCTGTGAGCTTGAATTGAAAAAGAAAAAAACAAAACAAAACATTATTGTGCGGGCGTGTTGGTGCGGGTGTGATATATTTATTAAATAATACACAGTATAGTGTGGACTTAGTAAGGGGTCCATGGTTTTCACCTGACTGGCAAAAGGGTCTGTGGAACAAAAAAGGTTAAGAACCCCTGTTCTAAAACTAAACTGCCTGGGCTTTTATTGGGAGGTTATATATATATTTATTATTTACTTTTATCCATTTTAACCGGCACCCCGCCCCATTTTTGCTGTTTTTGTGTCCATTCGTTGGGCAATTCTCTGTGTCTGTTTCCTGCCTTCTTCTCTCATCCTTTTCCTCCTGTCTTCACTGGGATTCGATCCTGGGAGCCTCCCATGTGGGAGAGAGGCATTCTGCCACCTGTGCCACTTTTTTTCGGTGTGTCTCGTCTTTGGCTCTCCCCTGTGTCTCTCTCCTGTGACGTCACAGCTTGCTGCGTGGCTCGGCAGAGCCTGGGGGCTCACCCACTTGTGGGGCCTAATGGCACTCCCTTGCACCTTCTATATTTTTTCTTCATTTTCTAGACCTTGATGGAAGAGCTTCCGATCATCTCTTAAATTATAAACTATTCATTAGAAGTAGATGTAAGGATCTAACTACATCTTCTGGTATAGTTATGCCCTCACATTTACTTTTTCAAATATATAGTATTAAACATATATATATTTTTTTAAGATTTTATTTATTTATTCATCCATCCCCCCCTTGCTGCTTGTGCTCGCTGGGTCAGCTAACCATGCCGTGCGGGCGGGCCTGCCCTCACCAGGAGGCCCGGGAACCGAACCCGGGGCCTCCCACATGGTAAACGGGAGCCCTACTGATTGAGCCACAGCCGCCTCCCAGTATTTCTTGCCATCAGTTCAGACACCATGGCATCTAACAAAGGCAGATTGATTTAATGTCTCAAACACGAAATGGATTGGTCTCTAATAGATTGTCTGTTCCATAATGATATTCAGAAAATTCTGTAACTGTTACTCAGTGTGAATATACTCAGAAGGGTACAATTTGATCTGTGAGGTAGGTTGTAAATTGAAGATTTAACTCGTTGGTCCTTTCCCCTTTTCCTAAAAGAATAGAGAATCTAATTCAGAAGTGCATGGAAACCATGTAAATGCTATACTTGTCAGAAAGAAAATAATTAGGTTTTATTTGCTAGCATATTTGCTATTCTTAATTGAGGTAAATTTTTTGAACCATTCAACCTGCTTTATTTTCTCATGTGAACAAATTTTTATGCAAAATGTAATTTTATAGTTTAGTGAATATTTAGCTTAAATAAAACCAATTTGTGATAATAACCTGCTTTCTTTACATAAAAATATATGGAGAGGTACAATTTAAAGAAATTAGTGCTTTAGGACTGGCTAATCAGGAAGGTATGTCAGCCTTGGTTCGAAAGCATAAATACCTGTAGGGGCTAAGTGGTAACTGAATGAGAGAATTGGGCCCAGGGGAGGTGACTGTGGCTGAGTGGAAAGTACGTGTTTATTTATGGTAGCAGCCACTACTCAGGTCTAATCAATAGTTGCCATGTTGAAATTGGGCCCAGAGTTGCCAGATCTTTTGATGTTTCAAGAAAAATCAAATGTATGGTTTATTTGTGAAATCTCTTGATTTTTAGATGTTGGTCTCTTTTTGTGATTTTTTTAAACACTTGGTGAACCAAACAAAACACGTTTATGGGAGATATCTAGTCTGTGAACTGCCCTTGGCAATCTCTAACCTATTCCATCTATTGAGAGACTGTGGAGTACAATGACTGTAAATAGCAGCACTGACCAGTGTTTGTGCTGCAAGTGAAATGGCAATTCCCTTTCCAGACAGAGTAGCACATCTAACCTGAATGAAGTTGAGCTACACTTGACTAGTTTGCTAAGTGTGGTGGGATGTTAGCTAGCTGTTGTGTAATAGCAAGTCCCTATAGATTTTATAGTGGTCCTCGATTGCATTTAGGATAGAAGATGGGAAAATGCCAGAAGTATGGGCTTAGGAAGATTGATGGAAGGATCCTGTCTACCTTCACCACTCCTTTGGCAGAGTGAGAAGTGTCTTGCCTTCTATTTTTTGGATCATGACACACTTACACACATACACCTATCATGTACTGCTACATTCTCTCATTCTTTGTAACCCAAGTAGATTTCTAAGAGTGACTTCCCTATTCTTGTTTCCCAGGCATCTATGATTCTTTTAATAGCACTGTTCCCCTGTCCACCATACCCCTTCAAGTATATGGTGGACCTCTAAACTCTTCCCCAGCACCATCAAACCTCATGTATAAAAATTAAATCATTATAATCAGGTACTGAAATTTTAACCTCTAAAATAAAAACTTGGAAAAATAGGGGAATAATAGAAAGGTGCTTAAGTACAATTTCCTTTTATTTCTGAAAACAATTTGCTATGTAGATTTTTTACTTTGTCTGCATTGCTTCTTGTACAAAAATGGTTGCTTATACTGCTTTAGAAAATCTCAGTCTCTTTGAATACTAAGATTAAAAGCAGTACACACTAGAGGGATGTTTTAAGTTGGTCTATACAAAAAGAGATCTTCTCTCTATTGAAGACTTAATTGTCACTGTTCTATAATGTCAGTCCTTTCAAATTGAACTGGGAGCTTATAACTGCAAAACTTAAATAATGTGGACTCCACTAACTCAGGAGTTATAACAATTCAGGCTTAGTTGGCCGAAATTTGTGCCTGCATTATTTCTGGGATTCAAGTGTACTTGATAAATTAATTACATAAACCAGAATATCTGGTTAGCTCCATTAAAAAGGAAAGTCAACTTTCAAACTCCATTTCCATAACAACTCCTTTCAAACTCCATTTCCATAACAGACTTACATCATAGAGAAGAAAGAATTGCTGATTGCAAATAATTCTTAGATAAATAAGTTAATTTCTGAATCTGTATTAAAGAATAACTGGTACTACCTGCCTTGCCTGGCTTAGCTTGGTGATCTTGGGCAAGCCACTAAAACACCTTACAGCCTTATTTCCTCATCCATGAAGGCAAAATAACACTCAAATTCAAAAAGTTGTTAAAAGGATTAAATTAAAAGTTTATGTATTGTTGTTAGCATTTATTTAGTGACCTATTCAAAGTCTAAACTAGCAATCTTCTAGTTCACCATTTTAAAATTCTTTCTAGTTTGTTTTGGATAGGGAGTCAGAATGATAAAGGATTTGGAACTGGTAGACAAGTGTTTTTTTTTTTTTGTTTGTTTAAAGGTGTTTGTAAAAATTTGATAGCATCTTTTTTTCAGCACCATTAAGTTTGTTTCTCTTCATAAACTTACTTCTAAGGCAGATAAAAGGGAAACTTCTAAGAATAGTCAAAATTCATGAAACCACTGAAGCTAATTACACATTTCAGAGCTGAAATTCTCTTGGTTGATGAATATTACCTTCTAAGTAGCAATTATTATCTGAAAATAGAGGACTGTCTAAATCTAAAAGGAAGACAAATTGTTTGTGAATCTAAGCAGACAGTGCAAAGTGCAATCTGTTCCCTCTGGATGGTCCTTTGAACTTGATATTACATGGGTATTTAATGACCTTTAGACAGTAAGAAGCATTAAAAAATACACTTCTGGAAACATGGAGCTGCAGAACAACATTAGTTTGCTAGGTAATATGCCTAATATGCTTGATTAATATTGTAAACAAATCAAATTTTTCCTGGTTTTAAAATTTTCCATTCATTTAAAGACCTAAAGAAAGGAGCTAGAGAGAAGATTATCCATGATTAATGCTGACCTGTCTAGACTTTAGAGTACCTCTTTCGTCTAGTCTGAAGTGTTTCTGACTGTTGCACTTTAAAAAAATGCTTGTGGTTTTAGAGACAAAGGATGAACAGGGTGTGAGCACATTTTCAAATTTCTCCTTCCCTCCCTTTCTCCATCTTCACTAAGAATTGTTTTATTTGCTATTTAGCCAATTTTTGTTTTCATATTATTTTAAAGTATAACAACACAGCTAGAGTATGTATTTGAATTCAGTGTAAGCAGAGTTGGCTTATTTATTTTGCTTCTCCCTAAACCATGCAGTTTCCTTTATTTGCTGATTATGGTATGCTGTTACTAAGCCTATGAGAAGCCTCTCTGTGAAGTGCATTTTAATATTTAGATCAAACAGCGATTGGAATACATTAAAGCCCACTGGGTAAACGTGTCATTTGAAAGCAGCTGCTGAGCCTTCTCCCTGCTGCTCCAATTAACACATACAGCACACTCGTGTCAGCAAGAGGGCTGTGCATATGGATGAAACCACTTTGCTGCTCATTAATATGATAGTCAAGAGAGCACAAAGGGTTAATCAGTCTGCTTCTGGCAAAACAATGGCTTTCTAAGAAGTTTCCCAAGCATGTGCTTTGAGATACTGGGTGTTGGGACTGGGGGTGGGGGGTGGGGGTGGGATTAGCAGGTTGGAAAAAGTCGGTCCAGTCTCTAGCTTTGGTTCAGTCCATTGACTAACACGTTTCCCCGCCCCTCTCTTCTCCTATACCCCCTCCCCTGATGATGGAGACTTTGGATAGTAAATTCTGGTGCTGGGACTCCTCTATGCCTCAACTGAATCTCTTGAACTTTGTTGTTTTGTTTTGAAGCTGTTTGAAGTCCAAGGCTTTGCTGTTTATTATTTTTCTTTCTTATTTCACTCCCCCCCCCCCTTTTTTTTTTTCCTTTTATTGTGCATGTTTGATAGTTTATAGGGCTAAATGAGAACTCTTATGACGGTGAACGCATCTTGCTCTTGGTTTTTTAACCCCTCCCATGGCTAAAATCTCTGCCTTATAGTAGCACAAGGGGCAGATAGAAGGGTAGCGCCCGTCCCCAGGTTTGGGCTCCGTGGTTCATGCTACACCAATTCCCTGAGCAGCTGGGCTCTTGCGCTGCTCCGCTGCTGGCCGAGCCCGGCTGCCCCGTGCGTGAGAGATGGACCGCTTCCTGGGTTTTGTCAAGCAGATAAGAAGATCTAGGCGAAGAAAGGGGAAAAAGTACCGGCCAGAAGAGGATTACCACGAGGGCTATGAGGATGTCTATTATTACGCTTCAGAGCATTTTCGAAGTAAGCGCTTCCCTCCACCTTCCTGTTCCTTCTCGCATGCTGGGGTTAACAATAAACCTTGCCTGGCGCTTTTATCTTAAATGCTAAAGGTTTCCCAGATGGTGTTCTCTGTGAGCAGTCTGTAAGTACTGAAGTGCTACATTTGCTGGATTCCTTGTAATAGTCATCAGATAGCATCCAGACAATATAACCAGCTGAGGTCTGTACACATGTTATTTAATTGATTACGTTATCATTTTAATAAGCCGTTCAAAAATGTATCTTGCAAGCCAATGTAGTAGTAGATGGTTAGAACAGGTTTTGTTGAAGCTGTTGTTTTTAAATAGTTTTTTTTCTTTTCTTTTCTTTCGGGAATAGGGAAGGCTAGCACATTTGGAAGAAATAATTGTTCATGTTCAAGTTGATGCCTGGGATTAATGCTCGTGGTGCAGACTTCTGAACAGTTATCTCTGATTAATATGAGGTGATATTTGTACAAGGAAGTTTAAATGCTTTTCTCTGATGCATGTTCATGTCAATGAATGAAGAGAACTCTTATTTACTGTCAGCTAGAAGCAGTGATACCTGTAGAACAAAATAATGTATACATTATGGAGTCATTTGTAAATTAGCATATGAATAACAGAGAACTAAAATTTTTCTTGTACCTGTCAGTGCTTTAAGTTCATGGTGAGGTTTAGACTTGTCCCAATAGATTTTAAATTCCCAGAAATGCCTAAAGGTACAGAGAAAGGAGCTCACGGAGTTTATGATGTGTCCTAAGTGGGGGCAAAATGACAGTTATGTATGGTCCACGTTTTTAAAAACATAAAAATTATATTTTATCTTCTTGAATAAGGATCTTTATAAGCATGTCTTTTAATTCTAGTTCCTCCTGGCCATTTAATGTCTAACTGTGAATGTGTCCCATTTACAGCCACTGTGCATTGACTAATAAATAATTTAGGTCCCAATTTCTGTGGTACTGAAATCTATGAGAATTAGTTGTAATGCGAGAAATTCTGTTGTGATTGATGGAAGTTGAAGGTCAAAAATTTGTGTGGTGGCAATAATATAATAACACCAAATTGTAATTCTTTGACATTGCTTAAATAATATGATTATGTTCCTTTTATAGAGTAATCTCTGCGTTTTAGAGATGTTTCCGTTTAGTGATGCTTTTACATAAATAACCTGTTCTAATGTAGTGATAGTCTATGTTTCCTAAATTTAGTTTCTATAATATATTCAAGAATTTAACCAAGATTTGTATTATATTACCTCAAAAATGTCAGCTTGCATGTATAATTCTGGAAACTTGAAGATAAAAGAAGTTTAGGAATTTTAATTAGGTTGGTGTTCATGGTACAAATTTCTTGTAGTCAATATATAATGTGTCAAATTCACACCTTCCCAGGTTTGTATTGTGGTATATCTTTGTACAAATAAAATATCTCTCATATGTGAGCATCCTACTAGTTTTGGTAAAAAAAAAAAAATAAACCAAAATACTTTGCAAGTTTAAAAAATGTGACTACAAGGAGAAATATTTATGGAGATGTCTAAGAAATATCTCCAACCTAGAGTGAGGAGAATGAGATAGCTAAAATAGTAGTCTTTATACATGAAGTGAAGTAACTCAGAGAGAATCATGTTTTAACTCATCTAATTTGTCAATATCATGCTAAGGATAAGATGCTAAACATCACAAGTAATTTGCTTTACTTGTGAAACTGACATATTTCCCCCTGTGATTTATTACCAAGCACCCATGTGCAATATATAACTTTGTGGAGTTAGGTACATATTGAGTCCCTAACTTCAAACTGCTACATTATAAACAGAATGTGTCACAACGGACTCAGGCACTTGGGATTTGGCATTTCATCAAATGTCAAAGAGCCAGGGCTCTTAAAGGAGACATATAATGTAACAATGACCTCTCAGTACATCTTTGTGTTTCAGTTTCAGGGCCTCTTTGAGTTGGATAGGGGAGACTTCTGTGTTATGGGCTGCAGAAAAGTACTAAAGAGTGAGACTGATATGTAAAACCAGTCCTCTCAAATGTGTGATTTGGTTGAATTCAGTTACATCTGAGATATATCTATTTTAATAATTAGTCTTTGGCATAATTTGGAAGGTAAGAGAAAATCTATCTCTTTATGCTCTGTGCGTTTCCCTGGATGGCTTTAAAAAACGATTAATATTAAGGTTCAAAACTTGGTGGAATCTGCTGATGACATTCACATCTTAGCTAGTGGATTAATATTGATAAAACAGAAGTCGTCTTTGTTATTTTTCTCATTGAAGTGGTTTTTTTTTGTAAGAAATTTAACTCTCTGTCTTGTTAATTTATTTTGTGGTACAGATTCCACAAAGACTTTACCCACATTTACACATTACGCAGATTTAAACATTATTACACACGTAACGAAAGATTGAGCTAGAGTGCCCCACCCCCAATTCCCCAATAAGTCTGTCCTCCCTTTAGTACATTCTCAAGTGCTTACTGATATTTAAGTTTATCCTAAATAATGCCCCTTCTGTTTTGGGTTCTGATTTAGAATATCAACAGCCTTTCCAACATGTTAAATACAGCATTCCTTATAATTACATGAAAATATCAAAGCCTGAATTAAAATATTAGTAGGGTCAGATGCTATGAAAGAAAGATTATTCAGAAAATGGATTTTTTCCTTGAAACTCCATCAAAACTGCATTTTAGTAGTAATAAATATTGGTGATGAGGAGAAAAAGGTTGATAGACTGATTTTAAATATCTTCCTTGACTTTATATTGACTTGAAGCATGTCAGTGTGCACAGGCTGACTATATTTGATTTTTTTAAAAACTGTTTTCATTATTCATCTATCTTTTCATAGTCTAGAGCTAGACTTTAAATGAACTAGAGAAGCACCTTATGCAAGTCACCAAACTTTCCTCAGTCTGAGTTTCCTAAAATGTGACGCAAGGGATGCTTTATTTCTAAAGATTTTTCCAATGCCAAAGCGATATGATTTTAAACTTTACTTATAAAACAACTCAAATAAATGTATTGACTGAGGGATTTTAACTGTTTTAAATAAACAAACAAAAATATTTGCCTAAATGTCCTCAAGGAATTATTTTTCCAGCAGGAATTATCAGTATGGAAATTCCTGTTCCTTTAAGATCATAATCTATCACTGAATAATAAAAGAGTTTTGGAGAATTTTGATAAACCTATGACATTTTAACATGTTGGTAAGTCCTAGACCTCATCTTTTATTTAATCTTATCTACCAAGAAGCACTACTTACTCTTTGAAATTCTCACAGAGATGATTCATTTGGTATTTTGCCTTAAGAAAAACTTGTGTCTTGTGTTTAATATGAAACTGAATCATAAACCTGGCTGTAACAAAAAGCTAAAAAAAAAAAAAAATCCTCAAATTCAATTTTACTGTTTGATGTTTTTATTCGTTTTCCACTAAAAACTGTTATAGCAATGCCTTTTAAAAACTCTGACAGATCGTATTTTAATTAATCTGTCATGCAAAGCATAAACTTTCTGACTTCATTTTATGTATATTTTTATTTAAACACACTAGATAATCAAGTTATAAAACAGATATTGCTATATATTTCAGAAGCCTTCTCAGGACCGTTGTTATCCATGATAGAATTCTTGACTTGCCAGGTTCTTGCGGGTAGGGAGGTTGAGGGCTACTGAATTAACTGAAAAAGGAGGAATTTGTTTGTCTTATGAATGGAGATGTGAGAGCCACTTTCGTTTATGCCCCTGGCATCTTTTGCACACATGTAATGGCGTTGAATTAGGCATGGAGTTCCTCCATGGTAACTGCTCTTCTCAGCTTGCGTTCTGACTCTGAAGCAAGGCTGGAGAAAAGCTGAGTGGGACAGCTGCTGGGGGCAGTCATTAGTGACCCATTAACCCCTCCTCCTGAGGTCATTTGAGAGAAACTAGAGAAAGGGGAGAACATGAATATGGTTTAGACCTTTTGAAAAAAGAGATCAGTTGCATTTACAAATTATTTACTTTGTGAGATTTTTGTTGTTTGGACATTGTAATAGATATTAAGCAACAATTGTGGTTGTGTGTGTGTGTCTGTAAAGATACTTCATTAAACAATGAATGCATTTACGACCCCCATTTAGGTGACTTAGGCTTTAAGATATTCAAACTGTACTTTAAGAGAGGTGCTTTGCTTTCTTTTATCTCATTGAAAAATATCATGTGTTCCTCTTAGAGAAAATTGTTTTTGGTAGTGGGTTTTCATAGAGTAAGAATTTTTTGGTATTGTTATGGGTAATAGGTACAAGTAATCTTTTCTCATTATATCCTTTAACTAGATTTTTCTTTGTGAATTCATGAAACCACACCTTATCTACTTGAGAGAATTGACATCTAATTGAGATTTTCTTTCTTTTTTTTTTTTTTCTTTTTATTGTGGGTAAAAATAAAATTTTTCACAATACATACCAATATTTGTAAAGTGATATATAAATATATATGCATATATGTGCATTTGCTTACAAAAATGTTATCTATCTATCTATATTTTTTTAAAGATGTTTAGATTACCTAAATATTACACGGAAACTGGGATTTTCTTTCTTGATAAGTATGCCACAAGGATGGAGTAGGGTTCTTGACATATACTTTAGAAAGATGGTTGATCCTTGCTGTAAATTTTATAGAAGCTGAATACACAATCAAAGATGCATTGCCTTCTTCAGTTTATGGGGATAAGAGGTGAGGAGAGGGAAGGAGAGAGGGAAGCACATTTCTTAGGTGCTCCTTACCTCTTACAAGCATACAAGGCATTTACTTGTATGTTTAAAAAAGAACTGATCATTAAGCTGACAGGTAAACATCATGGATGTGAGATATTAACTGTACATACTTTATTCAAGAAATCCCAGATAAATTAGAAGAAACACTGTTGTATAGATATAGAGCAAACTTGCTTATTTTTTTACTACACTGCTTATTTTTCTTTCCTAAGGGTTGCTTTCCATCTATAGTATATTTATTATGATAAAAATTGGTTGGCTATCATGTTCCATTTGTCCAGGATATTTTGTGTCACCAACTTTATCTCATGCTGTATTCCCCCCCCCCCCAAATGGGAGTAATTTAAATGAATATTAAAGTAGAAAAGGACCTTAGAATCTAAGTTGTCCAACTTGAGTATTTTTTAGGTGAATACACTAAGATACAAATAAGTTAAGTGACCTATCCAAACCCCACTGATCATTTGGGAACTGGGACTAGAAGCCACATCTGATAGAGCCTGGTCCACCATTCATTACTCTGTATTCATCTCTTAGCTTTCTGATGACTCTTCTGGTGATATTTAAGGTCTGAGGGCGTGGGGTCGGGGAGTCCATTTACATATGAATCAGAATTGTTGTTTTCCTTGTAGATGACCTTACTTCATTGACAGTAGGTCATCTTAAATGAAACTCTTGAACAAAAACTAACTCCTGTATACTTTGTGCAAGTCAAATTAGCACAATGTTTTATTTATAGATGATGTTAATGACAGTAATTGTCAGTGACTCTGAAGACCAGTTAACAGTACTTATTGTATCATCTCCCATTTGCTCTGTGATTTGCAAATACAGCCACTTTTATCAATGAATATCTTTTTAAGGGAAGTGGCTGTGGCTCAATCAGTAGGGCTCCCGTTTACCGTATGGGAGGCCCCGGGTTCGGTTCCCGGAGCCTCCTGGTGAAGGCAAGCCCGCCCGCACGGCATGGTTAAGCTGACCCAGCGAGCACAAGCAGCAAGGGGGGGATAAGTGAATAAATAAATAAAATCTTTAAAAAAAAAAAAAAATGAATATCTTTTCAGGGGATATAAAATGGCATAATTCAATCAGAGGCTATTAGAATCAGGAGGAATCTTGGAATTCAGTTAGGGAACCCTGCTATTCAGTATAGGAAGTCCTTCCTCCGCATCTCTATTTGGACTTCCAGTGTTTGCTTAAATCCTTCCATTGTGAACACATTCACTTCCAGATAAAGCAAGTCACAAAATCAATGCCCCTTTTAAACAGATTCTAAATTATATATTAAGTTGCTTGCATGCTCCAACAAGTACAATATATGTTCAAAATCAATATCTCAACCCAATAAATATACACTATTGAATTTAATGTGCTAATAAGAGTTCATGCCTCCTTTCTATTCACATTATTCTTTTTTTTTAAAGATTTTATTTATTTATTCATTTATCCCCCCCCTGCTGCCTGCGCTCGCTGGGTCAGCCAACCACACCGTGCAGGCGGGCTTGCCTTCACCAGGAGGCCCCAGGAACCGAACCCGGGGCCTCCCATATGGCAAACGGGAGCCCCACTGATTGAGCCACAGCCGCTTCCCTCACATTATTCTTTCACTGATAAAACATATGGCATATGGAGGTGAGTAATTAGTTCAATTTGCTATTTTTTGTTTTACCTATACAAACACTAAGAGCTCTTTGGGCTCACATCAATGTGGTAAATTTTCTTTCTTTTTTCCTTATTTTTCTGTTTTTATTTCTAGAAGGTCACAAAATGTTCCATTTGTTTAATGAGAAATATATTCTGGTGCTGACTTTATAATGTAGCTGATATCTATTTGTTTGTTTCACAACTTTTTCTTTTTCCTTGGAAGAACAAACATTACATCAAAATTACCCTTGTTTCCATCTCAATTCTGTCATTACTGATTGAACAAACTGACATAATTATATTATACCATTTCCCTGGTTATGGTGATTGGACTGGACACAAACCAGGCTGGGTCAATCAGTGTGCTCTTCCAGGAGTTGGCAAATTCAACCCAATATCCTCTCTCATATGGAGAAAACCAGGCTGGAGTAAGAGGGAATCAAACCAATATGCAAAAGAAGTGGAGATGGAAGATCTAGAGACCCCGCACGGTGTGGTGGTCACTAGTTCCAGTCCATGAGCTCCTTAGGGCTGCCATAATTAAAAGTTCGTGTAGCTAGAAAGAACCAGAGCCATGACTGAAAGGCAGATCAGCTGTTTCTAGTGGTTTTAAATTTGGAAACCACGATTTTTTGGTTATTTTTCTTTGCTAGAGTAAGTGCCAGAGATGGAATAAGATTCTTTTGATTAGTTATTGCTTTCAAAAATATAATTCTCTTAATGGAACTAAGGAATTACTTGACTTTGGACAAATCACTTGGATCTCTGTACTTCTTCAGTTTCTTATTTGTAAAATGAAGACATGCAGTAGGTGATTTGTAAGGTCCATCCATCCTGGTGCAGAGTGTCAAAGATGCAGGAGGAGTCCACACTGTAGATCTGTGTCCCTGTCACAGGACACAGGACAGCACACACCCAAAATAGCTGGAGGAAGGGGATAACCAGAAAGGAAATTTAGGCAAAAGACAGATCCCACTTAGCAGCATAACTGCTACACATTTAGCATTCTGTGGGCTCACTTTCCATTTAGAGTGTTAAATCATCTCATTGTAGAGGGATCACATCACTTCCCCATCCACCAGGGTTCTACCACTGTTATCTATAGCTTCGTAAAAGAGGGTTTGGATGGATCCTAGACAATTCTATCTTATCAATGTGTGTCTGAAACTGGAGGCTTTGTAATACAAAAGTACAGGATAGTGAGGCCTACCCACCAGAGGATGCATGTAGGTGCACATGCACACACACACACTCACACATGCACACATACTTCACTTAAGTAGATAGCTGTGAGATAGAAAACCCTTTCTTTACTGTAAGGTGATACCTGCTTCTACAGAGATAGCTGCATCCTACTGGCTGAGGGTGTGGGAACTGGATAAGACTATCTAAGTTTGAATTCTGGCTCCCTTCCTTAATAGGTTTGACCTTGGCAAGTAAACCTGTCCATACCTCAGTTTCCTCATCTGTGAAATGCGGTCAATAACTGCCCACTTCATAGGATTATCATGAATTAAATGACATAATACTACACTTAATACCTGACACAGAGGGGGCACTTAGTAGATGTTAATAAAAGAAAGACTTATTTTAAAAAGTATTAAATAAAGTATATTAGAGGGTTACAAATGATATGCTAAAGAGTTTAAAATTTTTGGGTAGGCACCACAGCATTATTGTAAGCTTTTTAGCAGAGATGTAAATCAGAAAAGAGCTATACCTTGGGAAGATTAATTTAGTAGTAATTTATAAAAGGTGTTGGAGAGACAGAAATAAAGTGGTAGATATGGCAGTAGTAAGAAGACATGGATATGAACAGAAGGAAGATATTCAACATACAGAATTTGAGTTGCCAATGAGATATCCAGGGAGAATTGTTAGGAGGCAACTTGAAATGTGGAAGCTAGAGTTATGGGAAGAAGACAAGGCTCAAGAAATTTGGAAGATATCCTGGTTTGGGTCTCTTTTGAACCCCAGAAAATTATGTTCTTAAGCTAACCCATTCCTGTGCATGTGAACATATTGTATGTGGGACCTTTTGGTTAGATTCAGTAAGGGACCTTTTGATTACATCGCTTTAGTTCAGGCCCTTGATTAGATTGCAGGACCCAGATGGATCCTAATCCTTTTACTGGAGTCTTATATAAAGGGAACACAGAGAAAGAGAGCTGCCATTTTTACCCTGCCATGTGAGAGAGGACTCCAGGACCACTTCCTGCCACAGAAAGACAGAGAAATCCCGAGAGGCCAAGAGATCAGCTGGAAGCTGAAGTTACAAGACCCGGGGTAAGAGGAGCCATATGCCTGATCACCCACAGCTGAGCTCAGGGGAAAGGTGAGCCTGGAGGAAACAGCAGAGACAGGCTGCCATTTTGCCTTGCCACCTGGTTGGAGTCCAGGATCTGCCAGAAGCTGACTTTTGGTGTGACAGGCTCCCTGTTGATGCTTTGATTTGGACATTTTCACAGGCTCAGAACTGTAGGATTTTACCCTAATAAATTACTGTTCACAGCCCTTAGGAAAACAGAAGACATGTATAGTTTGATGGATGAAGTCATGGAACTAGATGAACTTGGTAAGGAAGAAGGTTTTTTGGCTCACAATTTTATGTCGACTATACTTGGGGCTAAAGCAGGGTAACTGATTAACACCCAATTCCCATGATATAGGAGAGAATTTCGACAGATAAAGTAATCATTCCTGTGGCTAATTTATAAGGGAATTTGTAATGATACGTGAATGGATTGTCCCTTTGATTAATTTCTTATGATAATGAGGTAAAGGATTAAATGCAAGTTGGTTGTACAAAAGGAAAATGCAAGGTAAAATACGTGTTAGGATTCAAAAGTAGGATTTTTTTTAGTGTTGTATATTCAATTTTGGCCTCCTAGAGGTTAAGCTACTTTTAAATGAATTTAGAAAGATTGAGGATTGATGCATGTTACAACATGGATGAATTTCAAAAGTGTTATGCTAAGTGAAAGAATCCAGACACAAAAGTGTATTGACTGCAAATGGGCACGAAGTTTCTTTATGGGATGATAGAAATATTCTAAAAATTAGGCTGTGGTGATGGTTGGACAACGCCATAAATCTACTAAAAATCATTATTTTTGGCAGCCTCCAAATGGGCAACCAGAGTTTTTTTCTCTTTATGAAAAGTCATAGATATTAGCTCAGCGTCAAGTATTTATTGAGAACCAGCTGAGAAAATAAAAGTCAAATAAAATATGGAATACAGAATGATTCACTATGATGCCAAAGTGAAACACTCCCAGTGGTATTTTAAAATGTATAATAGAATTGATTATATGCCTTTTATATTTGAAGCATTAGAATCCTACCCCAATATCTCATAACTGTTACATAAACCTAGAGCCAAAAAGCTTTTCCAAAACATTGGATTATTGAACGAAGTGATTTGGATCTGTGGATTCAAACTAAATATCAGCAATTATGTCTATGATGTGTAGAAATTGAGTTAATTTACCAAACCTACAAAAATCTCTCTTCTAGAAACTGTTTGAACTGAACCAGAATATTATGAGATTATGATAAATAAATTACTCAGAATTAGTATTATTTTAAAGACTAAGATATATTGTGCTTTAATGTTCGTCCTCACTTCCCTACCCTATCATGCATAGGAAGATTTAATTTATGGTAAGCATCCAGCCATTTTCATTCGTTCAGCAGATGCTTCTTGATACCACCAACATGCCAGGCATCATTCTGGATGGTGGAGATACAGAGAAGGCAGGTGCCCTGTTGGAAACTGTATTCTAGCAGGGAAAGAGAAAATAAAAAATGCTAAATGCAATGAAGAAAAGCAGATCAAAGGTACAAGAAAGCGTGTTGGAGGCAGTCAGAGGGGTGATTGTTTTAGCTATAGTGGTGCTTATTTGAGGACAAGATATTTGAGCTGACCCTGATTGAAGAGACAGAGCCACTTTTAAAGATCTGAATATGAAGCTGTGGCATAACAACACTCTGCCATTAGAAATGTAGCCATTCAATTTAATACAATACATGCATCAACATTTTCTGAATGGGTTTTTTAAAAATTTGTTTGTAAGATCAGTGGTCTGGAATTCAGAACACATGATTTTAAAGTTGGCTCTAGTAATAAAGGTCTTTGCATTATTTCACTAACAGGTAAAATTATGAATGTGGCATAGTTACCAGGGAAGATCTTTATTTTGCTGAGAAAGATAGGACTGTATCTGCTATTCATATATAGGAGTCTTTTGCTTTAGTTTAATACTGCCAAGTTAGCAGTTGCCTATGGTGGGGGTAATGTTTTAGGGGAATGAGAAAATAAATAGTTTGCTATGCCTTTAGATTAGTGTCATTAAGTGTGTCATCATCTTGCACTTGGAACATCATTGAGCACATCCATTCCTCAGTAAAAATGCACTTGCCATATAATTGGAAGACACTAAAATGTGTGATGGCTTTATAGCTTGTTGTTTGCTTATTTTCTTTAGGACAAAAATAATTACATTTCTTCCTAGTCTTTGAAATTCACTATATTAGAGAGACTCCTAATAGCTTTTGGATTTTGTAGAAAAGTGTATATGTCAAAGAAATTACTTCCAGAGAGTGAGCCAAGTTGCACAGGACCTTTCTGGTTCCAGCCCACAGCTTCATCATCCTCTGTGTTTTAGGGAGAATTGGACATTTTACAAATACATTCCTGTCATTTATTATTTTACTAGCAATATATAACCAGGGAATTTTATATTGCTTGTTGGAATATTATTATTATTATTATTATTTTTTTACCGGGAGGTCCTGGGATCGAACCCAGGTCTCTCCATATGGCAGACGGACGCCCAACCATTTGAGCCACATTCGCCCCCCGGAATATTATTTTCTATATCAATTACTGTTTGAGAAATATGATTCAGAAGATTAGTCTTTTATATTTAGAAATAAAACCAGTGCAAGATAAAATCTTCCAGTTTTATGATGATCATCTGAACTGCTTTTCAAGAGATGTCTCTAACCAACAAACTTAAAAATTACACCTAATTTTGGTACAGTGGCAAGCATTTTGTGAAAACAGGTGTTTCTGATTACGGCTGAGCTGGTCTTATGTTTTCATGTTGTGCTTCTGCTGGCTCATGAATTTGCAGGTGTGCAAAATAACATTTCATTTTTGATGCCCCATTTTTTGAGATAAAACTAGGCACATGTCAAATGAAACCAATATAAAGTGTGAAGCCAACACACTTTTTGATGATTCTAAAAATTGGATGGATATGGGAAGCGGCTGTGGCTCAATCAGTGGGGCTCCCGTTTACCATGTGGGAGGCCCCGGGTTCGGTTCCCGGGGCCTCCTGGTGGGGGCAGGCCCGCCCGCACGGCGTGGTTGGCTGACCCGGCGAGCACAGGCAGCAAGGGGGGGAAAAATGAATAAATAAATAAAATCTTTAAAAAAATAAAAATAAATAAAAATAAAAATTGGATGTAGATTAACAAATGGCTGAAGCAGAGAGTTTTAGAAACCATTACAGTTGTGGCTAACACTTGTTTTTTGTAAACTGTTATCTGCATGTGGGAAAATTAACTTCTGCAAGTCTTTTGAAGACATAATATGAAATTATACTTTGAAAATATTCTGCTCAGTACATTTCACCCTGACTAGAACCAAGATTACTTTTGAGGGAGCAGCTGTCAAAATTTAGGTTGAGAAATATAGGTGTTCAACAATTGGTTATAAACTTCCACTTTATGGATTTACAGTGGCTTTTGATATTTGAAGTACAGTTGGGGAATTCCTAGCACTTGAGAACTGTTGTTTATGGCTAGTTTTATCTACGAATCCCAGGCTTTCATGACTTGCAGGGACAAGTACCTCTTTCACTCTTAAAATCCCAAAGCTTTTGTGTAATGGAGTTTTAGGACCATTTGGAAGATGGCCAGGCATAAAAGGAATGCTAGAACTAAGAAAAACTATTGGGACCTTCCAGTCCAGCTCTCTTATTTTATATATGATTATGTATCTCTAACAACATCCTTATAACAGCAATTGCTCAGAAATTGTTTTTTTTTAAGACTTAAAGGGATAAAGAATCCAACTCAGGGTTACATAGTTAGCTAAGCATAGAATTAGCAAGTATTTAATCTCTGAACTTTGTAAAATTTTAATCTTATCTTCCCCCAAACCCTTCTCCTTACTTCAAAGACTGCCTCCCATTTGAAGCCCCTCCCCTAATAACCCTCCCAAGGATTTGAGCTGGGGCTCCTATATTAGGAATGACACTCACCTACTCCACTGCTTTATGATTACCTGTGTTTGCCTTTCCTGTGAGTGCCTCTTCTTTTTAAATTCCAGCACCAAAGACAGTGCCTGGCTGCTGGAGCATTCTGGATGCTGGAATGCTGGAGCATTCTTGATAACTATTTCTTGTTTGAAAAACTGCAGAATCAGTTTCCCATGTATCACCTACAAACACCTATGTCTACTTCATAGTTGCTATTCATGTATTCGCAATGGAAGTTTAAAAAGTAATAATCTTTGGCTGTAAGGATTTTAGTTTGCCATATCCTATTCTATGTAGCCTAAGAGGCACAGCTCTTAGAACAAATTTTTGGAGAATCTAAATGCAAAAAAATAAAAATAAAAAGGAGAAAGGAAACATTTATATTTTATGATGTTTTATAGATCTCCTTTTTTATTTTTCAACACACACTTATTGGACATCTAATGTGTGCTAGGGTCCTCACGTACCAGTTTTGGGTCATTGAGCAAGTTATAAAACTCTTGACACTTGCTCTCCTGATATTAACGCTTGGAGGATTTACGTGCATTATCTCATTTAATTCTCACAACAACCCTAAGAGACAGATATTATTTTCCTATTTTCAAGATAAAATAGAGGCCAAGAGAGCTTAGTTTACTTTCCCAATGTCACACAATTATCTGATCTGTTAGATATTATGAGTGAATATTCATTAAGCACTTCTTGTGTGCTGAGAGCCCTGCCCAGTAGTTCACATGTCCCGAGGGCCCTGCTGGCCTGCGGTCCTCGCCCACATTGCTGATCAGGGACACCTTCCTGATAGGAATGTCCACCTCTTGACGGGTTGATAAACTCATTTGGAGATCTGTAATGGAATCATTACAGATCTCCAAAGGTAGAAAAAGGCAGAAAAAAATCAACTGCTGCTATAAATAACCATTTTGTAATGAGATAAATTGCCTTGCCTGCTAGTGTTTTTGTTTGTTTGTTTGCTTGTTTTTCACTAAATCTGGAATTGGGATCTTAGGTATATATTTCAGAAAATATTTGGGCTGGACGAAAACTCATCATCCCTAAGGTGAGCAAACAAATCCATTCTAGAGTGGGGACCTTCACTAAACCTTGCTCAAAATCCCTCAGCAACGTAGAACAAAGAGCAGGAGGTCCAAGGCACAGCTCTGTCACATCTGGCCATCTGAATGTCTGAATATGAACACCTGTTGTGTCTGTGATACCTAAAACTCAAGTTATTAAAAGGTAAAACAGTACAAAACCAATGTGTCTATATGAACAAAAACGTGAGTATGGGTATAAATCTATCATTAAAAATTCTCTTAGGGGATCCAAATAAATCCTAGAATTCATGAGACTTGGAAAATGACATAGGAACTAGTTTTCTTTACTTGTGTCCTCTATTACTAAATCACACACAAATCATACCCACCGCCCCCAAATAAAATATACCCACATATCAAATTTACTGATGGGAAATATTTTTTTCAAATAGAGTGAAATTATTTACTTTAAAGCATAAACATTTTAACAGTGAATATTATTCTGATTCTTGGCAACAGTGGTCAAGATAACAGTGTCGGATCATGTCATTTATATTAACCAGTTTGGCTTGGCTTTGTCAAATTGTCTTGCTTGGAGTTTTTCTAATTTGTCTTAGACAAATTATCTGTTTATTCTTTTTGTTTGGAAGATTTTTATTTGTTACTTTTATAAAATTTTTCCTACGTAAATTTGCAAGTTTCCCAAATAACCAGAAATTATAATATTTTCTTAACTTGACAGGGATCTCTTAGTTTGAGATGTAGTAGAACACCTCAGAAATGACCTGATATTACTTGGAAATATTTAATGTTAAGAGCAAAGTGCAAGTTTTAAACTATCTAGAGAAAGGTTATAGTGAAGTGTATCATTTATTAAAATGTAGAATTCATTACTTTGCTTTTTAAGGCATTTAGCAACTTTTAATTTTATCAGGTTTTCCCTCCTATTTTTTTTAATCCTTTTTCTTCTCAAAAATCACATAAAATCCCATTTTCCACCTCTCCTTCATCACCATTCCCTCTAAACCTTAACTCACCAGACCCTTCAGTTCCTGTAGTAGTCACGGTTCTCTAGGTAAACAGAACCAACAGGAGATATCTGTAAATATTATGAGATTTTATAAAATGATTCACATGACCATAGGGATACATGAGTTCAAATTCTAGAGGGCAGGCTGCAAGCCAGGAACTCTGATGAAGGTCCTCCATGAGTTCCCGAGAAGAGGCTGGATGTCTGAAATAGAATGGGAATTCCCTCCCTGACTGCTAAATCACTTCTACTTTTAAGGCCTTTAGCTGATTGGATGAGACATCTCTCACTGCTGAAGGCAATCTCTTCAGTTGACTGTAGATGTAATCAGACATAGATGCCATCAACTCACTGATGATTTAAGTGCACAAAATAGTCTCACAGTACAAAACAGCTAGGCATCATTACCTGGCCAAGTTGACACATGAGCCTCCCATCCCAGTTCCCTACCTGTTCTTGTCACCTGTCAAAAGATCATGGACTTCTCTTTCTTACATTAGACATCCATTTCCCAGCGAAGTTACCAGGCACCTCAAGTGTTTGCCTCCTCTGGATGGCAGCCTCACATTGCCTGCCAAAGCTCTACCTTAGTTCCACCAAACCATCTGTGGTCTTCATTCCTGCTCTCAGCCTACTGACATTACTAGAAGGAAAAAAAACCTTAACAACTGTGATGGCTGGCTACATTACAGATTTATGAGTTCTAGCCTCAGCCAGTTTTTCAAAACAAGTCATCAATCTTTTTTCTTTATCTCTAGTCATTCTCTTTTCCTTTCCATGAGCAATTATTCCTAATTCTTAACCTCAATTCTGAAGTCCCAACCTGTTCCTATCTGCCCTAAACACACTCTCAGCTAAGGACCCTGACTACTTTGTTGTTGTTTGTTTTGTTTTGTTTAATTTTTTTCTTTTCTTTTTCTTTTTATTTTTTTTTGGACTACTTTTAAGATGTTTCTTTCCCCATCTCCTCCCATCTCCCCAGAAAAAACAAACAAACAACAACAACAAAAAATTCAAAGCCTACAGCTTATCTTTTCCCCTTCCAAAGCATAAAGAAGGTACTCAGTATTAGCCTGATTGAACAATGCCCCTTCGGGTTCCACAGTCACCGCTCCACTGAAAGTGATCCAGCAAAGTTCCCTGTGACCTCCTGTTTCTCAATTTACTGGCCATTAAAAATCCCTTAACTTTGTTGACCTTTCTGTAACATTTGCTAACTGGTCATCACTTTGTTCTTTTAAGTCTTTCCTCTCTTGGCTTCTGTGACCCACCTTCTTCCTGGTTCTTCTACGCCTCTCTGATCACCTTCTTCTGCCCTCCCGTTAACTCTCGAGTTCCCTGGAGTTTAGTCCTTGAGCCTTTTGCCTTCTCCCTCTGTGAACTCTTCCTGGGCAATCTCCGCTACCCTCTTTGTGGTTTAGATGTCACAGATGAGCTCTAAATGTCACCTCGTCTCCATCACCACAAATTTCAGCATTTCCTAAACCGATTTAACACCTTATCTTCCTCCCCAAACATGTGCACTCTACCTTCCTTCCTTCTTTTAGTAAAGGCATTATCCTCTGAAAAAAAAAACGTGCCCAAAGTAGGAACCTCAACTCATTCCTCACTCCCTACATTCTATAAGATTTTCAATTATATTTTATCTACTTCATCTATTTTATACTTTGTCGTTGTATTCCCCTTGTACCTAGCCCAGCCCATAGTTAGAGCTTAATAAATGTTTAATTTAATTTTATTTCACCCCAAACTATAAACAACTAGAACAGTGGATTCCAAGGGACATATCTGTCTTCAACTATGATGTGTATATTAATAGTTAGGCCTACTAGAAAGATTCTTGACAGTTTATGATGCCTCGAGGCTGAAATTTTTCTAAGGTAAGGTATTCTATTAGTGTCATAGTATTTCAATTCATAGTTTTGACCTTGTTCATTAAAAGCAAAGTGGGCAACTTGAGTCTCAAGGACCTATGTAGCTAGAAATACTAGCTTGAGTCTAGGATTCAATAATCATTGATTGCTCAGTCTGGTGCAGTTTATTGTAGATATCTTTTCCCTAAAATGAAATCAATTATTCTTGCCTGTGCATTTTTATTAACAGTCCTGCTATTTGGACCAGAAAAATGAGTGGAAGTACAGTGACATATAGAAAATAAGAAAAATAAAGTGTGTTTTTCAGTGACCTCCAATTGTTGATCTAATTAATCATAAAGTATATCAGAGGAAGCTTAGTGAAGACAGGCATTAGAAGTAATAACATTTAATTCATCCTAAAGGGTACTCTAAACATTGGTTAAATTTAACATAAAAAATGTCTCTTTCAGAAAAGAGAAAGTTTTTGCTTACAAAAGTTATTGGTTATCCCAAATAATTACAATTTGCATGTTCTTTGTAATTTTCTCCAAGTTTTTCTGTAAACAATTATGATAACTATCTGTATTAGGCAGCCCAAGGGGCGCTAATGCAATATACCAGAGATTGGTTTGTCTTTATAAAGGGTATTTATTTGGGGTAGAAGTCCACGGTTACCAGGCTGTAAAGCCTAAGTTTCTTCCCTCACCAAAGTCCATTGTCACGTGTTGGAGCAAAACAGCTGCCGACGTTTGCCACGGTTCAGGCTTCTTGGGTTCCTCTCTTCCCAGGGCTGTGTTTCTCTCCAGGCTCAGCGCCTCTGTTTCCGCCACATAGCTGTAGACTATGTAGACTATGAGGCTCTCTAGGCTTTGCTTCTCTCCTCAAGACAAGCGAACGGCTTGTCTCTATCCCGATGCCTTCTCTCCAACATCAAAACTCCAACATCAAAACTGCTACTCAAAACTGCTGCATCTCTATTCTTTGTGATGCCTTTTGTATTTTCTTCCCCCACCCATCAAGGGATGGGGCTCAATGCCCTACTGATGTGGCCCAGTCAACGCCCTAATCATAACTTAATCATACCCAGATTAATAGATCAGTTTACAAGCATGATCCATTTATATTTTTGGAATTCATAATTACATCAAATTGCCCAACAGCTACACTATCTTTTCACAGAAAGAAAATTAACCAGAAAATAGGAGAGGTTTAAATTCAGATTGCATGATTTTGAAAGGAAAAGGGGCAACCTTTAAAGTACAAATTTCAAATTTAAGGACATATTGAAATAGAAAATTTTTCATAGTTAAGTAAACAGCAAGTTAATTCTGAAACATTTTATCTACTTTTAAAGTAAAATCTGTATATTATAGTTTTGGTATGCTTTTCAATGATTATAATTTTATTTAATTTTAGAATTTTACAATGTGTTTATTTACATTTTCCTATGTGGATATCAGCAAATCAGCTGTTATTATTGTTATTCTCCATTTTATAGATAAGAAAGCAGAAGCCCAGTGTCCATACAACCAGTGAGTAGTGGAATTTCTCTTGCTTCCTCCTCTGTTTTCAAATCCCCTGGACTTTTTCCCTTGTTTCAAATGGACATTCAGTTTGCTCAAACAAGCTTCCCTGCCCGAGTCATCCCCTGTGTCTGGAACATTCTAGGAGCTCAGTGTAACATATTGTAGAATACGTTAGCCTGGACTGGAATAGAATTTCCAATATGCCAGTCCATCTCTCAAAGAATCTTACTACTCAACAATATTTTCCAACCAGATAAAATTATGCCATGTGCTTGAAAATATTGAAACTACGATTTTAAAGTCATATAAATACATTCCATTTTATTAATTGAGTGTTGTCATGGGAAACATAAGAAGCAAAGGATGAGTACTTTATTGTGACACAATCTATTTGAGGTTAATTCCATTCTAATAGTTATCTATTGCTGCATGAAAAATTACCCCCAATGTTTAGAGCTTAAAGCAACAAGCATTTATTACCTCTTAGTTTCTGTGGATCTTGGTGCAGCTTACCTGGGTCATCTGGCTTATGGGTTCTCACGAGGCCGCAGTGAAGATGCCTGCTGAGCTGCATTCGTCTCAAGGCTTGACAGAGGTGGGGGGCCGGACCCACTTCCAAGTGCACTCATGTGGCTGTTGGCAGGCCTCAGGTCCTCCCTGACTATTGATTGGAGACATCATAGGCTTGCCATGTGGGCCTCTCCACTAGATGACTCAAACGTGGCAGCTGGCTTCTCTCAGAGCAAGCCAGCCGAGGGAATGTGAAAGGACATGCAAGACGGAAACCAGTCTTTTTGTAACCTAACCTTGGTAGTGACAACCCATCGCTTGTGCTATATTCTGTTCATTAGGAGAGCCACTGTGTCCAGCCCATACTCAGGGGGAGGGGATTACACAAAAGTGTGAATAACCAGGAGGCCAAAATCATTGGGTGCATCTTCAGGGCAGGCCCACCACATTCACATTAAACACTGTTGTTAAGTGTTTGCTTTGGCAGCACTTATACTATTGTTTGACTGCAGTAAATCTAGAGAAATACAATTCCAACAGACTGACCTCTGCCTTGTACAGTCTCCATAAAGAAGTGACAGAAACCCTACCCAAATTGGCTTTAGCCAAAACCTTTGTCATTTATTTGTTTACCAAAAAATCTTGGGTTTGTTCTGCAGGATCATGTTCTGTCCTCCTCCGACACTCAGCTCTGCTGTCTAACTAGGTTTGAATGGATTCTGTTGGTCTGCCTTGTCTCAGGTGTCCATCCCTCTGGCCAAGGGAATGGAATGCCCTAACTGACCAGTTATGGTCACCTATCCACCTCTGGAACCTGGGGGAAAGTGACAGGGGCAGGCATCTAAATCAAATGAACTCAGAGTGGAGAGTCCCCAAGAGACAAATTGAGGTGTTGTTACCACAGTAAGGGAGGTTGGCTGCTGGGCAGGCAAACCACTAATACCCACTGCACTTGACTGTCCCCTTTTTGCCCTTACCTCTTCTAATTCATGTGGTTTACTCTGTGCTAGACCTGAATATGTACAGGATGATATATTGTGTTTTGGTGTCAGAAATTGGCAGAGAACCACATCCTGAACAAGAGAATTCTTGCTAAATAATTGTTTAAAATCAACAATAAAAGGTAACCCAAAGTTTTGCAATGTCAGAGTGTCCTAGGGCAGCAAAATATTTCCCAAACCCTTTTGTGTACACCATTAATCGCTAATAGAGCATATCCTTAGAACTGAATCCAGTTCACCTCTCTGCAGTTTTAACATGAAAACAAAGCCTTATTAATGTGTTGACTTATAGAACACAGATGTGTGTGTACAGATAGTAGTAATTGGGCTCAATCGAGTCTGTTCAGGGGTCAAATAGTAGGCATCCGAGGTCACTGGTGTATAAAATTAAACTTATTAAACTGTAGTCACAGTTTTATAGCGGATTGTTGTTGTTCAGTTTGGGCCTTCCCCCCTTTCAGGTATCTAAAAGATAACACCTGAGGGGTCAGCTCTGGTCTCCTTTAGGAGAGAAAATGGAATCATTAGTTTGCCATTGTGATAAAATTAAATTGTATGAGGTCAATAGCAAAACCAAAAGTAATTTGTCAGACTCCGGCAGGCCCTCCTCTTCCTAGTATGTTCTCAGAGAGTCAGCTGTCAAGACTCACCACTGACCTTGCAGCCACAGCCCCTTGCGGTGAGAATGCTTGGTGGGGAAACTGTTTCACTAACATCCATCCTTGAGTGCTTGTCACTGGGACACTGTGAAGCACTGGAGATGCTGAGAAAAAGCAGAACACAGCCCATATCCGGGGACATGGTAAGGGTTAAGAGTTATCTGGGCTTGGGTCAGGGAGGAGAAAAAGCAGCAGCTTGACTGGTCTGGGCAAAAAGGCCATGAAGGTGAACCTGCTCTTGACACTGTCCACAGTCCTCCTGCTGCCCACTGTTCCAATGCCTCACATGGTGGTATTCCCACCGGCAAGGTACTTAAGCCCTCCATATGTCTCCTGGGTTTGGCCACTGTGCCAGTCCAAAATCCTGTCCTCTATCCAACCATGAGTACTGACTTCTCTTTTGCAAAACATGGTCATCATATCCATCTCCAGAATGGACTTTGACTACTACTTCTCCTCCTCTCTTCCAAATTCCCAGTCTTTTTCACCTCCCATCCCTTATCCCAATGAAAAAGCTAAAATTTCAATACCAAAGCTTATTGTCATTCACTAAACCAAATTTCTTTATTTTGAACAATCACTTATGGCACTTGATTGTCCAGTAACCGAGGTTTGTATGTATGAGTTATTTTTTGTTTATTTCATTTGGTTTGCTTTTGTTGTTTCCATTTGCTTATTAACCCAAATGAATCTCTGAATGATGGGATTTCAGAAAGATTCAGGGTGAGAATTTTTGGACTGGGTCACTTTTACTAAATCTTGATTTTAAGCATATTCTACCTAGATATGAGGACACCTTTATATGGGGAATTTGCAATGTCTCCTGCCAGAAATATTTCCATCTGCTCAACCTTCTTTCCTCACTCAGTTCTTGACTTTCTTCCACTCTCCTTTTCTCATATTCAGCTTCTGTTTTGGAGTTTGAGGCCTATACTGACTTAGTAGAATATTGAGTAGTCAGTATGACTCAACAGAGTTATGAAACTGCTTTAAAAATTCAGTCTTAGGATGTGTTAATAGAGAGCCAGAGCACAGGAGGGAGAATAGTCCTGCTGTGCTGTGCACTGCTCAGGGCTCAGTGGCAGTCAGTTGCTGTAGACAGGTGTGAACAACCTGAAAAGGATGTGGAAAGCACCTACGGCCTGGGTGAAAGAACACAAGGTGTTTAGCCTAGTGAATAGGGGACTCCACAGAAAAATAGCAGATGGGAGTTTGGGGGTACAATAATGCTACCATCTATGGGCCCAGAATTTGCTCTGTGTGCCCTTCAGAAATGAGACTTGGAACAATGAATAACTTTGAGGCAAATACATTTTTTTTTTTTTCTGAAAGGAATAGCCTTGTCCATCTTTTCTGAGGCTGCATATTAGCGATGCTATAGGTAGAATATATGCATAGAGAACCAGGGATGGCAAACAGTTTATATATCATTGCTTACTCCAGTCAGCCGGTAGAAGCTGGCTGTATAGTGCAGTCATTTAGAACGTGGATGTGGGAGTAAATGAACCTGGCTTTGCATGACAGCTCAGTCTCTTCCAACTGTGTGACTTAACCTCTGATTCTCAGTGTCCATATCTCTAAAAGGGGAATAATAATACAACCTATCTCATCAGGGCTGCTGTGAGGCTGTGAAGTGAGACAATGCATGTAAAGCAGTAAGCATGGTGCAGTGCCTTACACAGACTAAGCACTCAGTGTTAGTACTGAGAAAGATTGTGAAGCCAGAGGCATCCAGGTTTGGTGGGAAGGCAAGCCCTGGTCCATTAGTGATGTCTGCCATGGGGATGAGAGAAAGTATGCCATATGTATTTATCATCTTTGGGATATGGTTGAAAGAGATGATCATTTATCTCCCAATCCTCTTATTTTATATTTCACATGACATAGTTATATATTTACAACTTAAAAAAAAAATAAGTTCAAGGGAACATTGGCTTAAATTAGGGCCTTCTCCTACCTGTTTTTCCCTTCCATCCCTCCAACTTTACTTGTATATCGGTTTAAAATTATGACAATTCTGTGGAAGGAAATGCCATTTTGTTGTACTGTTTTATCAACCTTGATGTTCTTGCAGCATAAATGAATTGGAAATAAATACACTTTGCAATGCCTAATGAATGAGCCAGATTCCAAAATAGAGCCCACTGATAAGGCATCAATCTCTGGGGCTATCCCCCCTTCTTAAATGTCTCTGTTCTACTACAGATTTGATGTGTAGAAAGAATAGAAGGAAAATCAAATCCTAAAACAAGCTATCTTTTGACAAATGAAATATGTCTTATCTGAATACACTTTTCTTATATTTATATTGAACCCAAAATAGTGTTTTTCAGCACTCTAGAGCAGGGGTTCTTAATCTTTTTTGTTCCAAAGACCCCTTTGCCAGTCAGGTAAAAACCACGGACCTCTTACTAAGTCCACACTACATTGTGCATTATTTAATAAATATATCACACCTGCACCAACATGTCCCAACAAGAATAATATTTTTTTGAATTTCAGTTCACGCTCACAGACCCCTTGTTAAGAACCTCTGCTCTAAAGGATGTATGTTTCCTTCGACTCTAAGGAACATCCATGGATATTTAAGGAGAAAACTGTAAAATTGATGTATTAGCTATGAATCTTGAACATTGCCTGCTGTGTGCTGTCAAGAATGTTGCCAAAGATATGCAGATGTGTCATTAAAAGAGATAACATTTGCAAGGTCATCTTTCTGGGTGTGGAATAATTCCTAGACTGCACAGCCACTGCACTTCACTTACAGGTGGCTGCCAACAGGAAAATGCTGATAACTACTAAATATAGTCATCAGATATGAATATGTGGGAACAATTGGATCATAACATAGAAATAAGCTTTTAGTTCCATGACATATAATAATCAAAAGACAGCTATTCACTCCTTCGCCTTTCTCCTTAGATATATGGTGACATATTATTATTTAAAAGAAGCAGTATTGCCCCTCGGTTTAACTCTCAGACTCTGAAATGAGAACCAGATTGGAATGCTGACTCCTCTACTTAATTTATAACATTGTTTTAGCCCCTTAACTTTTCTGAGTGTGTCCAGTTCCCCATCTGTAAAATGAGGATAACTATTGTCTGTTGTGGAGATTAAATTGGATTAATTGGAATGGTCTTGGAGAGTTTGGTGCATGGTAAGTGATAATAGTAACTATTATCATTAATAGGAAAAATGGTTTTTGAGTCGAGAGCCCTGGGTTCTGGTCCTAGCTTTGACACTAGTAATTTTGGGCAAATCCTATCAGTTCTTTGGACCTTATTCCTCGACTGTAAAGTGAAAGAAATGGAATGATGTTACTTCCAACTCTAAAATGCGACTCTGGTTAGAGGAAGCATTTAAAAACTCAAGCTAAAACAAAAAGCCTCTACCATTCCTAAGGGGTATTTAATTATTTCAGTCTTTACTTAAACATTTCTTTATGTGAGGGAAATACCTTTTTTTATTTTCCCCACCTCTGTTTCCCTTGGAATTTCATTGCCTCCAGTTCACAGGAAAAGTGTTAAGGAGAAAATTAACACCTTCTTTTTACCCTGTGAATACTAAATGCTCTTAATTGCTCTCTTTAAGATAGTTCTCTGTTAATGGACTTGGAAATCCTGTCTCCAATCCTGTCTTAATATTCTTTTATCAGACACAAGCCTATCCATTTAAGTGCGGTTTTTTTTTTTTTTTTTTTTAAAGATTTTGTTTTTTTATTAATTTATCCCCCCCTTGCTGCTTGTGCTTGCCGGGTCAGCCAACCACGCCGTGCGGGCGGGCCTGTCCCCACCAGGAGGCCCCGGGAACCGAACCCCGGGCCTCCCATATGGGAAACGGGAGCCCTACTGATTGAGCCACAGCCGCCTCCCTAAGTGCGTTTTTTAATGGAAGTCTAACATTCATATATAAATATACATCTTGTTGGATCTTCACAAAGTGAACATACCCCTGTAACCAGTGCCTGGCTCAAAAATAACCTTCCAAACAATCCTGCTCATGTCCCCATCTAGTCATAACTCCCAACTAGTGTTAATCCTATCCTGATCTCTAACATCACAGATTACTTACGCATGGTTTTGAACTTTATATACATGAAGTCATATTGTAAGTAGTCCTTTCTCTTGGGTATATCGTAGGAGAGGAATTACTGGCTCATGGTGTATACATAGGTTCAGCTTTAATAGATACTGCCAAATAGCTTTTTAAAAAAGGTTGTATCTTATGCTTCCACCCCACCCACACCCCAAGCAGGGAATGAGAATTTTATTTCTGATTATCTATTTGAAAACCAAGTTTCCTGAATCAGTCACCTGTTGAATTAGATTCTCCCCAACACCTGTGCCCTCTACCCAGGCAATGACACACTCTGATTTGTCTGAACAGATCCTGGATGGGGCAGGATTACACCTGTTGTTCTTGCATAATAATAATACTTACTGCTCCTTTCACTTTCAAAATTGTCCTAGTTTGAGGGATGGAAAGGTTCTAAATTTAGATTGTGGTGATGGTTGTAAAAACCCTCTGAAGATAATAAAAAAAGCCACATTGAATTGTACAGTGTAAGTGGGTGAGTTGTATAGTTTGTGAATTATATCTCAATAAAGCTTTTTTTTGAAAAAATTGTCCTAGTTTGGGTGACAAAATATGTGGTCATCCTTCTTTACCATTTGTTGACCATCTGAAAATGAATTAAATAAAAGACAGGGGAAAAAAAAGAAAAGAAAAGAAACTGAATGAATCGTGTTGCTGCATTTTAGGGAACTAAACACACCATGGCATAGTTTTTGAAGCATTTGGTAGCAGGAGAGTCAAGAGAGCAAAGGAAAATTGATTATGCTATAACAATTGATTAAGCAATGCTTTTGAAACGGTAAACCTTCTACTGGAATTCAGTTCGTTTTATAATTTACCAAAAACATAAAGACTTTTCTCATAAAGATACCTTATAACTTTTGCTGTGACATCTAGAATTTTAATTGAAATTAAGGTATTTCTGTTACCATTTCTGAGTAACAAACCACCCTAGAACTTCATGGTGAAAAAACAATCATTGCATCGTGCTTTTGGGTTTTATGGGTTGGGGATTCAGATAAAGTACAGCAGAGATGGCTTGGCTCTGTTCCACACTGTCTGGGGCCTCAGCTGGTTATTGGCTGGGACTTGCAGTCAGTCACCTGTTGGCTAGAATACTGACAGGTGGCTTCTCCCTGAGGGCTAGTTTGGGCTTTCTCACAGCATGGCAGCTGGATCCTAAGAAGGAACGTTCCCAGAGGGCAAGATTTTAGTGCATGGCATTTTTGTGAAATGCTTTGAAAGTTACATAGAGTCACTTTAACCATATCCCATTGGTCAAGTTAGTCACAAAATTCTGCGCAGATTCAAGGGGAAGAGACATGCACCCCATCGCTTGATACAGGGGAGTCAATGTCGCATTGTAATATGTAATATGTAATATGTAATAGGATGGACAATATTGTGGGACCCAGCTTTGGAAAACATGCCTCTCTTCTTTTTATACGGATCTTCTTGTTTTGTCATTGCTCTTGTCCTTGTGCTGCTCAATTTTGATTCCACTCCCAATTTTTCTTCTCACTCTCTGGTCCTGTCCTGAAACGGAACTCTGGCTGGTCCGATTTAAGGGTTCACAGAAGCTGTGTTTCTCCAAGCTGTTTAGGTCTTGCCATGACCCCTTGCCCTCTCTGACTTTTGGACTGACCAGCTTCAGCCACTGTCATCATAAATTGTCCTACGGTACTTTCTCGTGAATACCTGTTGGCTATTTGGGGATTTTCCTGTTCTCACATCCTTCTGCTTTCTCTTGCATGAACACTGCTATTGTGCCTCTTGGTAGTTTGTCCCCATTTGGACATAATTTGGAGATTAAGAGATAATATTGTCTACTACTTTTGTATAAATGTTGTTCACGGGATTTGAAATGGCTATGTAGTTGCTCTGTTTTTATGAGGGAATTTGGGAATATACAAAATTATGCTGCCACCACCACCACCACTTACCAGAATTTTCCCAGAGTGATCTTTCAAAAATGTGAATCATCTCATGCCACTGCAGCTTAAAACTTACCAGTGATATCTAATTAAAACAAGAATAAAATCTGGATGTCTTTCCTTTTCCACACAGCACATCAGGTTGTCACTCCTAGTCTATGCCTCCTTCTCCCACTACTCCTCCCCTGCTTCTCTATACCCAACCACACTAACCTTTCTGTTCCTTGACTAGTTTGTTTGCCATAGGGCCTTTGCACTAGACTGTGACATACTTCCTGAGTATAGTCACTTGGCTGGCTACTTCTTTTCATGCAAATATCATCTTAAATATCATCTCCTCAAAGGATTTGGCCTCCCCGTCTATAATGGACTCCCATTCATATTCTACCATTGTTTTATTTTATTTTCACCACAGTACCGATCATTACATGATAGTTCTTATGCACATGTTTGTTTATTGGGTGCCCCCCCCCCCACCACCATGTTTATAATGTAAAAGATCATATCTGTCTTGTTAAATGCTGTTTCCCAGTGCTTGGCACATAGTAGATGCTCATTAAATGTTAGTAGGTTGAATTAATGAATGGCTTGTCCAGGTTCCCTGATTATATGATAATATTATTATGATTTCTAAGCTTTGTCTTCTGGACCTCAGTTTACTGGAAATCCCTTTCCATCTTTAATATTCTTTGATATGGTAGACCTATGACATTCATAAAGATTATGCCCAGGGGCCTTTTTATATCCACAAATTCACAAATATTGTAACATAAGATCTCTTCCATAAAATGCAGTAAAGTGTAACTGAAAAATTTAAGTGACCTCTTAATGTTTCTTTGAATACAGAACTAAAATCATTCCTAAAAGTATTAAAATGAATACAGTCACTAAAATAAATGCTACACTGCACTACACGAGCTGTTTTATTTTCAAGAAGTTCTTTTTGTTCCCCTTGATGCCCTATGGTTTGACAAATAGTAGAGCAAGTCCAACTTAATTTGAAAACATGCCATACTGACCTGGAATAGGACAGACTGTCCTTGGGCAAATTAAATCTGATTTCACTTCTTCTCGCTGAGAATATATGTTAACATAGGCATTTTCTTCAAGCACAGTATTTCATCTTTCCTGAAAATGTGTTTGGGATTCTCCTCCTCCTTGTCTATAAATTCCTTGTGTGAAGCAGGGAGGGGCTTCTTGTGGGAGGAATGCTTTTAAAGCTAAGTGGTCAGCTGATGCACTCTCTCCTAGCCTGGCAATTAGAGCTCTGACTGATTCTTGCCAGAGGGAAGGTCATTTCAGACTTTGCCCTCATATCTTAGCCACCTGTCGCATCTGGACAGTGTTGGTGCAAGCTCTGTAGCTAACCATCCATTCTTATTTCCCTTTCCGGTCTCTACTACTGATTTCACTGCTGAGTAAATTTGCACCTACTGAATGCTGTGAAACTACTTACATATAGAAACAATAGTGTCTTAGATTGGAGTGCCCTCAACTCTAAACTGAAAATTCAACCCTTCATTTCTTCCTTCATTGCTAGCTTATGTTTTCCTGCCTAGGATTCATACCTTTATTGGGTATCTTTACTTTCTTTTCCTTTCCTTATGTAATAAAACCTGCACATACATGCAGAAAAATGATACTGTCCCATTACTTGGTGGCAAAGCTCATAAGTTCATACCAGCTTTATGAATTATTTTCTCTAAAAAACCATTTCAGCCACTGTGCCATTTTATGGCACATCTTTTGTACCACGGGCCTTATATATCTATTTATCTGATATAGTTTCTACCATAATCCTGCAAGGTAGGTGAGCATATCCCCATTTTATTGGCAAAGGAAACTACTACTCTGAGAAGTTTAGTAAAGACAAAACTAGTATTTGCTCAGGTATGTTCTGTCTAATTTCAAAGTTGCTTCACCATTCATGTTATAATGTAACAAGTTATTGTTACATTATAAGTCATTGTGTGTGTGTATGTGTGTGTGTGTAATTGATTTTTGGAGAGAGCAGCACTGTCCAAATGGAAGGCACAAAAATGATTTTATATTTTCTTATAGTCATATTTTTAAAATTTAAAAAAGACAGGTGAAATTAATTTTGATATATTTTATTAAACCAATATATCCAAAAATAGTGTCATTTCAACATGTAATCAATATAAAAATTATTAGTGAACTATTTTTATATTCTTTTTTGTATAATTCTTTAAAATTTGGTGGTATATTTCAGAGTCCATTTTGATGATACTTGCCACATTTCAAGCTACATTTCAAGAGGGCTAGTGGCTAATGTATTCGATTGCACAGAGGGACAATAGGAACAAAGAAGGGAGGGAGGGAGGAGAGAGAAGATAATAATATACATGGTAAAGAAAGACAAAACAACACTCACATAGTACAAAAGTAAATAGTCGGAAATAAGACTCTATACTTCTGATCCTCACTTCTTCAGTTTTTCTTCTCAAAAACAAACACAATTTCTTATATACTTTCCAGAGATTTTCTATACATCAGGTATATTGTTCTTCATTTATTTATCTATTTGTAATAGAGGCATATTATACACACTGTTATAGTTTATTGTGGTTTTTTTTTTCACTTAACACTTTATCTTGGAGGTCATTCCATCGTTGTGTTTGGTTGTGTTTGTGTGTGTACATGTGTAGATATGCATTTACATACACTGAAGATACGTATCTTCAAGTCAACAAATATTTATTGACTTTTCTGGGCATTTGGATTACATCAGTGAGCAAAACTGATTTAAAAATCCCTACCTTAACAGACATTATATTTTAGAGGACAGAGAGACACGATACAAGTAAATTATATAGTATGTTAACAGGTCAGAAGTACCATGAAAATAAGAAAAAAGCAGGGAGTTCCATTTCGAATAGTGTGCTCAAGGCAGATCTCATTAGGGTGAGATTTGCAGAGACTGGAAGGAGGTGAATAGGTTATCCATGGGCATATCTGGAAGAAGAGTTTTTCAGGCAGGCCAAAGGTAGTACATTGGTCCCAAAGAGGGAGGGTGCTGGCAAGGTTGAGGAGCAGTGAAATCTTCAATATGGAGTGAGAGGACGGTAGCAGAGTGGGTGAGGTCAAAGAAGTGAAGGCAGCAGGTTTCGTAGGACTTTGTAAGCTACTGAAACGACTGTGACTTTTACTCTGAGTGAAAGGGGGTCCACCACCTTGTCCTTAGCAGCCACAAAACAGCTGATGTACCCATGCACCGTAGTTTATTTGCCAGTGTTCTATTGAGAGGGCTACTTAGGTTATTCCTAACCTGTTTTTATTGTAAACAATGATACAGTATACATCCTTGAATCTACATGTCTTTGCACACATGTGTGAACTTATGTGTAGGATAAATTCCTAGAAATGGAAAAGCTAAGTGAAGGGATGTTTATTTTTAATTTTCCTAGATATTGCCAAATTGCCCTCTTGAAGAGGTTATATATCATGTTACATTCTCACCGATAATATATGAGAGTCCTTGTTTTACTACCAATAGTACAGAGATTTTTATTTTTTGTTTTTGCCAATCTGATAAGTAAAAATGTTCTCCTGTTGACATCACTTTGGAGCAATCCCCCTCCAATCTAAGTCACATAATACAGTAGATTCTACTCCACTCCTCTCCCCTTCTCAGTGCTCCCAAACTTCTTTGTACTTTACATCTGTTATAGCACATATTACTTAGTATTTTAATTGCTTATGCCTTTGACTCCTGCTCTTTATTGTAAGCTTTTCTGAAGCAGGGTCAAGCTCTTATTTTTAATACTCGACTAGGACTTTGCTTTGTTATTACATCTTTTTTGATTAGTGAATGATTGGCTTGATTCTTTTAAAATTATACTATGTAATCTTATTCTTAGGCTATCAATTTAGTAATTAAAATGACAGCCATAACTGCCATTAAAACCCTTTGATTTTTTTGGATCACACATTTTTGACTGCTAGCTGAGAACAATGATATATTCTGTTTGTAGTGTTCAGGACGGAAATAGTCAATTTGTTATCTTACTTGTAATCCCTCAAGTAAGCAGTCCTTTAAATTCATGAAAACCTGAGTAGGACTGAATTTGATACCTTATGAAAGTACAGTTAAGTACAGTTAAGCCAGGTTCCTGCAGCTTTACCTGTTTCTATTTGGTTTGTCATCTTGAACCTGAGCAGCAATTTCTGGTCTGCAGCCTTGGGCATCTGGCTGCTGAGGTCATTAGGCCAATGGCTATATTATCACCTAGTTTCGAGAATCTTGAAAATGTGATTTGAAAATGGATTTGGACAGAGGAGGGTAGGCTGGGTCAGGAAGATGAGCAACATTTCTGGGGCCAGGTTTCCAGTATGCATGGTCCCTGGAGATAATATCAAATGTTCATCTTGGAAATCTTATATTGCATCTCCTTCCCCAATGCACATAAGCATATTAAGTGTTCTGGGAAGCCGTGCAGTAAAAACAAAAAAACAAACCCAAAACCCCAATTCTTTAACCCAGTGTTTCGCAAATTGGTTTGATTACAGAAAACTTTTTTTTTTTCTGAGTAACAGCTGTCAGTATATCACAGGATAACAGTTTTTTCACAGAGTAGAGTTGGGGAAATACTGTTTAAATTAAGTGTTTTTCTCTGTCTTGCATTTTGTACCAATAGAGGTAATTAAATAAATTTATAGGTAATGATCCTTAAATATACACATTTTAAATCCCTACTGTGTATTCACCAAATGAAGAGTGGCTATCCAGTTATGTGCTTATTTGTAGCTGGTTGACCACAGAAGTAGGCCACAGATGAATTGATCCATTTTTTAATAAACTACAGCCTAGGACCAATTAGAAATATTAAAACTAGTCTGACAGTTTAGGAACAGGTTTAATCCTGTACATTGATATATGAGAAAGTGAAGAGATGATTTTAAAAAACAAACCCAGCTATCTAATTATATAACATTTTCAGATACCTGAAATATTGTCAGAGGAGTGCTTTTAAAACTTCTGTCTACGTTGTCAAAGACGCCAACTGACAACTACTCTTCTGTGTATTTTAAATTAATAAGATTTAACAGTCATTGCTATCTTTAATCTGTGCAGAAAAACAATCTAAAATACGCCTCTCCCTTTTGTTACAGTTGTGCTTTTCAGGCTTTCTAATGCACTCACCTTACTTCTTCCTCTTCTCTTTTCTATCTCTTCCCTCTCTGAGTTCCTTAGAAACATCCACTGGCCTGGCAATTAGGGGCTTAGCACAGATGCATCCTTTAATTTAATTTCACATTCCATCATTTGAAACATGACCGAGTGTATGCAGCTTACGGCCTTCAGAGTGCTGGGAAATCAATATGTTAATTTACCTCCATCTTTTCAAATCATCTTTGAGAGAGAGCAAGCACTCCTGTGAAATGAGAAGCTGACAGAGGGGCAGGGGCTGGCTATGTGAAAGAGACTCGGCCTGTACTTGCAAGGCCTCCTTTGTCAATGAGTTGTGTTCCAAAGTTTATTTGTAAATTGACTGCTTGGAATTTTGAACACTTTTTTTCCTGCTGAAAAATGTTGTTCATGGTCTTTATCATTCTAAGCCAGCCCTTAAGAACCCATTAACCCATGGTGTACCTAAAGTATGGCTCAGACAGTGAATGCATCGAGGCTGCACTGGTAGAAGTGTACTTGCATTTGAGGGAACTAGCAGCACCCCCACTATTCTACCGAAGTGACATTCCCATCAATGCAGCCTATGGTTGCATTTCCGTTTAGCACCCAGGTCTTATTGTTTACTCATATTCAGCTTTCAATAAAACGACGTGTTTTATTGACGTCACATGCGGCAAGGCTAGGGCCGCTCCTCTTCAGGCTCTTGTACCTGTGTACCTAAAACGTTTCCCTGTTACATCCTAAGTACATCCCTGTTACATTCCATCCTTTCTGGCTTTGTCTCATTGTTCATGCAAATAGTGTGCTTTATTCATCTTCATTTATCCATTATTCAACACATGAGCTTTAACACAGGAAGTGGACTGAGCCAGTCAGTGACCTTAATGACCGCCATTTCTGTGGTGGCCAGATGGAGGCAGCAGGGTTGTGATGGTCTCTCGTCACACACTGAGTAAATGGTGGAGCCGAGCCCTACTCTCTAAACATTTGGTTTTGTCCTTTATTTTTTTTTCATTTTTTACTACCTGACAATATCTTACGAAATTTATTCTGAAATATACTACTCCCCATTTTTTGAAATTTGATTTTTTTTTACTTCATCTTCAAGCACCATTCAAGGTTACCATGACTGTGCAGCGAATAACCACAGTAGTTCTTGGATCATATGGTCATCTGTTGTACCTCCTGACATAAGCCATTTGAGTCTCAAGACTCAGGGTTATTTAAATTAAAGCATTCAGGAGCTGCCTCATGAGTATCTTCTCTCCTATTATGTTCTCCCTATTATGAGTATCTTCTCTCCTATTATGTTAGAGAAAATGAATGTAGAACAGAGCTCAATCTTCTGTTTTCTTTTGATATTTTCTTAACACTACTAACCCCTTTTCACCCCAAAACAAAACAAACAGGTAAAACAGTGGCTTGGTCCTTTCTTTGTTCTTGCCAAGGCCAGAGCTACTATAATCAACCTCAGCTTCCAATGATGTGAGGGTGTCAATAACTATCAAAATATCTTTTCTGGGCTTCTGCCTCCTATCACCCATTGTGTGGCCCCCACCGGAATTTCAGGAATTCTTTTCTTCTCTTAAATCTCCTCAACATAGCAGCAATCCAAACTTTTAGGAACTTCTGCTTTCCCAGCTGCCCTGGGGGGGGTGGGGGGGGTGGAGGTCTCCTCTCTTGTGGCTTTATGGGTCTCCTCCATCTCCCAAGGCTGTGAGGTATGGCTCCCAGCATGCTGCTCAGGTTCCATGCAGGTCTTCAGGTGGGCTTCAGAGAGTTAACGTGTTCCCTCTGGCTTGTACTGTCCTCTCTCAAATGGGCCACAGTGTCCTCAGAAGCGTAAGGGTCTTTATAGAAGCAGCACTTTCATATCTCCAGTCCCCAGAGCTCTGCTACAAGCCTAGCAGCGAGGGGTTACACATGCTAATGACTGGAAATTAGGCCATCCTTTAACTTGACATTTGTCATTTTTAAAATGTTGTTTTTTTGTTTTTTGTTTTTCCTGTTTGTTTTTTTAGACCAAGCCTTTCTGTAGCAGTAGTCTTTTCCCTTAACATGTGTTAGTCACTTGATAGTTTCTCACCCCTCTGTTAGCCATACCCCATTAGCCCCTTCAGATCTGCCTAGCTGAGGCTGAAGCTTGGAACCAACAGGATTTATACTCTCAACCTTGGACCCCATCAGTAAAACATTCTTCATATTGTTTTCAGCAATTTTCCAAAGGATCTGGCTTTTTCGGGGTTTTAGCCTTCCCCCTCTACTTTGGGATCACCCTTTAGTGTTCTATCTTGATTTAGTGCTGATTTGTCCATGTTTTATAGTTTCTCAGGTAAGGTCTAAACCCAGTAAGGAGTTCCCTGTTCAGTTGTTCTCTAGTGAGGGACAGGCTAACTGTGGGGCTGAGAGCTCCACCTGTGAACGTGACCAGCCCAGCTTTCAATTCTGGCTCTGCCACCTACAAGCACATGACCTCAGGCATGTCAGTGAACCTCCTAAGCCACACTTTCTCTAAACTATAAAATGATACCTTGCTTATGTCATGGGGCTATTAGACGATCAGGTGAGATTACTATGAAAACATCTGTATGGTGTCTGGAATACAGTAAGTGACCAAACAATCTTAGCTATTTGGCTATCAACATTATTATTAACACTTTTTATAATAATTGTCCCCTTGCCATACAATTTTTTAATGTCATGTATAAGTGTATGTCCTGTTTATAAGTTGAAGGCACTTCTATAAATTATGGCAGTTGCAGTGAGCATCTCTGGATTTAGCATCCGTATTAGATCCTAGACTTTGGCTGTATGTGGCCCCAACTCTGAGGATTTATATGCTCTTTCCAGAGATAGTGAAATAAAGTTTCTTGTTTATTTCCAGCTTAAGGAACTTGCTTTTTGCCCAAACCTACAACAGGAGATTGTCTGGCCTTGAGGTGGCCTTGGCTACCAAATAATCCCTTAAAAAGCCAGGTGTGTTGTGTAACCCCCTAAGCAAATCTGAGTGACCCAATATGTTCTTCGGGGTCCCTCTAAAACTAGAAATGGTGGAAAGCAAATTGTGTCCTCTGAAATAGCTTTCTGCGCCAAAATGTACCCCCAATTTAATTCAGCCTCAACGTACTCCCCATGGATCTCTAGCACTAGACAATGAATGTGCTTTACTTTATTTTTATTTTATTTTATTTTTTTAAAGATTTTATTTATTTATTCATTTGTCCCCCCCTTGCTGCTTGTGCTTGCTGGGTCAGCTAACCGTGCCGTGCAGGCGGGCTTGCCTTCACCAGGAGGCCCCGGGAACCGAACCCGGGGCCTCCCATAAACTGGAGCCCTACTGATTGAGCCACAGCCGCTTCCCTGCTTTACTTTATGATGTGCTCAATGATTTGATTTTAGCTTCATTAGGACTTGCTGCTTCTATGTGTGTTATTTGAGTGTGCAAGCTCTTGTATGATTATGGCCCAATATGTACTTTTCAAAGTAGTTGAGACTTAATAGTGCAATTTTGTTACTGTATTATATTTGAGTATCAGTTTGGAAAAATATAATAATGGGAAAAGAATATCAGCATTAAAAATGAATTCCCATTAAATGAGCATTTTCTGAATTTAAGTGGGAAATTAGGACACTGAAAGATGAAATGGTCTGTGGTGTTGAGTCTTTGGCATGTCTCTGAATAAGAAACCAGAGCTGAGTTCTCAGGCCAGCTGCTGAGTTTTTACTGCAGATTTGCCTGATAAAGTTCATGGGGGCTGCTGGTTCCAGGAGATGGAGAGTATGCTTTGTTTTCTTATAAATATAAATGGGAGAAAATCCCTAAAGCATAATAAAGTTAAAGCAGATCTGATCTATCCAGCCCATCCCTTCAAGCTTCATTGCCTCTAGATTCCTTAGTCCCGTGCTTCTCTCTGGCCATCTCATGGCCCTCTTCCATTGCCTTGTCTCAGCTTCCCAGGTGCTGATCCAGTAAATCAGCCTCAGGACTTTAGTCCTTAGTTCTGCTATTTGCCATGCTATTTTTAGCTGTCTGCCCCATCATATGCAAGGCTGAATCTCTCTTCTTTTCTTTTTCTTGGCAAAAGTAAATTTCACTTTACTATCTGGGACCCGACCCAACTCTAAAAATAAATTGTATAACACTACTGTTGATGAATTTCATACTGAATCATACTTTCCATCCATGCACTCCTAAATTTTAAATGCCCTGAGAAATAACCTGGTCTCAATTTTAAGTTTGATAACCTAAAAGGCTGCCTTTCCTATTATTTTTTTGGTAAAACATTTGTTTATTCAGTTATTCAGTCCTTTATTCAGCATTTGCCGAGTGTCCACTATGTAACAATAAAAACAGAAGCCCACATTTATCAAACACTTACTATGTACTGGATACTGTCCTAAGTGCTTTGCTTTCTTTAACTTATTTCATGCTCTCTATAACCCATGAGTTAGGCATTATTATGACCTCCATTTTACAGGTAAGGAAATGGAGACATAAGGTGGTTAAATTAATTTCCTAAGGCCACCAGCCAGTGAGCGGCACATTTGGGATGCAATCTGACATGCATTCTTCAACCAAGATTATCAACATAATTTAAAAATTATAAACAAATGAAATGTTCTATTACCTAGTTCCTTTGTTCCTTATTAATTAAACATGAGCATATCAGCAAGGTGGGATGGGAAACACCCTCCTTTCCTAATACTGTTATTTTTTCATGAGTTCAGGAGGTGGGCACAAAGATAAGGGGTGGACAGGAAGACATAAAAAACCTTCTGTGAAAAAATCATTGGTTGTTAAAAAAAAAAAAAATTACTGGTTGTTACAGAGAACTTGGTAGAAAGGGATTTGATCTTTTTTTTCTCCTGCATTCAGAGGGTTTGCAGCAATAAGGGAGACGATGAAGAGTGCGTGCTCAGTACGCTGGAGGCTTTCCTCCATGACTGAGTCAATTTCTCAGGCACTGGGTTCTGTGTTCTGGAAATGGCACATGTGCCCTTGACCCAGACCTCACAGAATGACGCAGTAAGGAAGCCCCACTGCAGGGAATCGACTCTCCCACTTCTCAGGGTGGGGCCTCGTAGCCTCATGCCTGACTCATTTTGATTATTAGGGGAGAACTATCTTATAAGCAAACAGTAAAAAAAGAAGTAAAGAAATGGCTCTTAATCTTAAGGGGTGGTAATAAAATCAAGTTTATGAAACATTATTCATCGTGATTCTGATCTAGTTCACCTGGAGTGGGGCCTAAGAACATGCATTTTAACAGACCCACCAGGGCACTCTTCTAATGGTGGTGGTCTCAGGACCAAACCTTCAGAAAGGGTAAAGCAAAAGAACCTTTCTGGGCAGGGGATCGTTTATACAGCTGAATATATTCTGCTAAAGCAGTGATGCTTAGTGTGGTCTCCAGACAGCATCAGCCTCACCTGGGAACTTATTAGAAATACAAATTCAGGCCTGCTGAATCAGAAACTCTTGGGGGTAAGGCCCAGCAATCTGCATTTTAACAAGGCGTCCAGGTGATTCTTTTGCAGGCTCAAGCATGAGTCCCACTGGGTTAAGGCAAGCAGAACACTTGTATAGAAAGCCGTACATTGCAGTCACCTGGGGAAGTTGAAAAACTGAGTCACATTCCTGGCAATTCTGATCAGTTGGCCTGGGGTATGCCTGGGAATCAGGATTTTTAAAGGTCCCCACACTACTCTGCAGCAATGTTTGAGAACCACTACCTTATAGCTCAGGTATACCTGAGTTTTCTTTTTCTCACACTTCAACGTGAAAAGTCTTTAATGTAAGAATTGTCTTTGTCCCCAGTCACCAGTAATGAAATGTCACTGTATCAAGGAAAGGATAAGTGGTTTTACATATAAACAGTGTCCAGCTGGTATGTTTATTTGCCATAATATACCATTACACTATAACCCGAGCACAGAAAAGGTAAGGAACTTCCTCCAAACCACTAGGAAAACCACAGGCGAGGTTGAAAGGAGAACGCGCTGTTCCTGCCTTCGCTCCCTGGGTCCTCTGGCCACAAACTCTCACATCATTAACTTCCTCAGTTCCCTCAGGTGCACCATTCCCTGTGCTGGCAGTTCTAGTCTCTATCACCATGGAAGCAATTGGCAAGGTTGCAAGCCCCAACCAACAAGATCTGTAGGATCCCCAGCTGCACGAGGCTGTGTGTGAGCATGCATTTGTAGGCTTCCTAAAAAATAAAAAAGAGCGGGTATAGCTCAGTGCTTGAGCACATATACTTCAATAATTGGTAATTTTAAAAAATGGCATTTGGGGAAGTAGATGCCTGCTAAACTGAGGTTACATGAATCTTAATTTCCATAAAGTTCATCAGAAAGTGCCAGTAATTTGTAAATGGCATTCAGTGGTGGAAGACGTCTTTTACCCAGCTTTCTTGGTGTGGCTCCTCTAAGCACAAGCAAGCAATATTAATCTGCCACCCCGCCTCCACCTTCAATAAAATATAAGTAAATAGAGCATTTAATCAGTGTCACTGGAGGTATAGTTCTGTGACTCTAGCATTTCTCAAAGTGCTTCTTCAAGGACGTAGAAGTTAGTACTCATTGCTGAAGTGAATTAATTCTACCTTTTATAAGCCTGCAGGAGACAAACATTTGTCAGGAATGATGTTGATTCTTAACCATCCTTTCTTCCTGTTACCAGGTTTGTGATGGTATTAACAAGTCACATCACAAAAAAGCCTTGTACCTCAACATTTTTGGGAAGGGGAAAAGACACAAAGCTATTATCTTACTATAAGCCATTCTCTCCCTGTGACACCAAAACATGTATGTTATGTATCTGGTGAATACAGCTGAGGCGAGGCAAACCCACATTCTGGCAGGGCAACTCCATCCCAATTGACTCATGTATAAATTATTTGCTTATCTTCCACTTCAGTGATTATGTAATTTTCTCTCATGTTAGTTGCAATTTTTCAGCCTACTGTGAGAAATCATGCCTGGTAGCCTATTAATTCCACCAAAGGTCAGTTATACTGATTAAAGCTATTTTTTAATATGGAAACGGCCACTTACTAGGAAGGCAAAAGTGGTGATGTATATCATTCTTCTTCAGCTTCTACGGTTTAATTAGATGTGTCAGAAGACATCTAGTACCTTTAATTCTATCCCAGACCTTTCAGTTGAAATAACTCTTTAAACATCTCAGCAGAGAGGGTATAAATAATGAAAGTAGTTTTTTTGTTTTTGTTTTTGTTTTCTTTTCTCTAAGCCCCTCATCCTCAGGTGCTTCTTCTGAGAAATCCCTGCTCCTCCTGTTTCCCCCTCCTCCTTAGTCCTCCTTCCCTACTCCAGTGAATGGCTTCTTTTGATTTGGAGTGTTTCTGGAGGTATCATGTTAATATGAAATACTTTTATTATAAAGCTGCATATTTAAAGGTGCCTTTGTAGAAAAAAAAAAGTATTTTTAACTGAATTTTTAAAAGTAAATCAAATTAAAGCATTTATATTCAAACTCTACACAATAGCTTTCTGAGATTTGAAGTTTATTAGGGTGGTAGAAGGATTAAAGAAAGTAATCCAGAAAATATGAACCACTTTAAAAACCTCTGCTTTGTTTATTGACTGTTACCTGGTAACACAAAAACGTTTTTGTGAAGGATTTATATTGCAGAGACCCTCGGACAGTTGTTTGCTAAATTATACATCAGCTCAAAATTTATTTTGTCAAAATTTTCTCTGTTGAGTGGATGAAGAAACTGAGGCAAAGATGTGTCATGACCTGCCCTTGAACAAGTGAATTCTAAGTTATATTTTGTTTGGAGTTTCTTTACTCCTTGAAAAGTAGAAGAGGTTCAAGACTCACTTGTTAAATTTGATTTTATATATGCACTTTTCATGTCATTTGATTTTAAATCGGTATTCCTTTGAATATGGGAAATGTTTTTGCTGTAATCAATGTATTGTACCTCTGTTTAATTATAAAAATCTTTTTTGGCTTCCTGTTATTAGATGAACTTCAATGTATTTCAAGCATTATTTGCATCAACATACTGATTTTATTTTTTCAAGTTGGATACCAATATTAAAAAGATGTTATTCCATTCTCCACTCTTTGTTACCTAAGCACAGACACACAAAATTGCCTTTAGTATTTGAGCTGTTAGACATTTTCTCATAATTACCGAAGCAATTAAGTCACCTGATCTACTAACTCAATCATCAGGCTTATCTTTGTTTAGTTAGTGACATCCAATTCACCTTCAAGTCATTTCAACTTTTATTTAAATGCCTTAGAACTACTGCAGCATAGAGTTTGAGTGTGGAGTGTGGAGTGCTAATGTGTCATTAGGGAGGTTATAATTTAATAAAAAGAGGAACCAGCCTTGGCCTTGATTGTTGATCTTCATCTTGAGAACCTCCTGTGCTGTTATTGCATCTCTCTATATGTAAGACTGCCCCATGCAGAGCTACGTCTTGTGTGGTCAGTTCCTCATAGGGCAGCCATGTGGGAGGAGTGGGTGAGCAGGCAGGCCCCGTGCAAAGTGCCAAGAATACAGATGACCAAGACCAATGTCTGCCCTCAAGAAGCTCACTCACAGTCTTGCGGAGGAGTGGAAGTACACAGTACAATATTGGAAATGCTTCAGTGAAGGTGTTTATTTTCCATAATATCCCATGTACGTGTGATGTGTGCTAGGAAAAGGCAAAGAAGAGAGTGACAACACTCTATCTAGAATGCCATCCATCTTCCCAAAGTTGATACCAAGAGATCCAAAAGCATGTCATATGCAAATCTGGGAAACCTTGATATGCTTTTATACAAAGTCCAGGGATGCTACTGGTCTTAGAAAAGGACCACTGAGCCCCAAAATATCTCTTCCACCTTCTGGCTGGTACAGTAAATTCAGGAGTTGGAGCTTCAGTCTTTAAAGTTTTACTTCCTGTTAAAAATATACTTTGTTGATGGTGCTAATATTTCAAGTTGTCACCAGTCATTTACGTCTTAGTGTGGATAAGCTTCAGGTGTTCTCTCTGAGTATGCTTTAATAGTTTAAGGAAACAAGAAGAGGGCCACATTGTACTGGATCCTGGAGGAGGATGGATAAGGGAGCCCAGAACGACAGATGATGATAACCTGAAAAATAGTCTTGTGTGGTCTGAAAGTTCTCAACACCAACTATACCTCCAAAAATTTTATTTAAGAATGTCCTGTGTCAAGAAGTCATGTTTCCTCCTTATTCATCTTCCTCCCCTACTTCTTCTGACCTTCCCCTTTTCTCCTCCGCCCCCCCCCACCTCAAGTCCAATGTATAGTTGTTTCATTGAAATAGAGTGGGAACAGTGAGTTTTCACATCATTTTTTAAAAGAAAAGGAGTGCTTCAGCTTCACCTATCAAGAACTTCTCACTCAACATAAAGTTTGTATAGTATTTGTTTCTAGTGTGTTTTTACTAAGGGAAGGTAAAGAATGAGTCAGCCCATTCAACAGAGGAACCAGATGAAGTTGATGGGGAGTTTGAAGCAAGGGGAATGTGATCACCAAGAATGAGGGTCAGATATCCAAACCCACAGATGAAGACCGACTTCCTCCCTTCCCTCATATGGAATTCTGTAATCTCACGCCCTTGATTTTCGCTAAGATCTTTTTTTTTTTTTCACATGGCATTGCTCCTGACTGTTTCATTTATATAGAGTAACACTGCCAAGGAAGATGTTTTTGGCTGACTAGAGAGGAACTCTTTCAAAGATTGTCATGAGTGTCATCAACATAAGAACTTTGGCAACCAGAGCTCTCTGTCCATAAGGCAGGCTGGGGGTGCCCAGGTGAAGGGTGGAGACATTTAAAAAGGAATCTTCCTGCAGCGGGTGAACCCTGCCCTAAATGACTCTGAGGTCATTTCCAACTTCAAGAGTGTTTGAGTCTATGAAATATCATTGCCAGATCAAATGAAAAGGCTTTGTCTAAGAGCTTGTCCTATCAGCAAGGAAAACCAAAAGTGCTTCAGTGAAGGGTATATATTTAGTGAAATAAGGTACTCCATCTCCTTCCTAGTTCTGTATTCTATCGAAATTGCAAGAGGGTAACCTTCTTTATGTGGGAAAAAAAATGTATATACTTCAATTTCTTAATGTATGGAATAGGGATAAAAATAAAGCCCAGTTTGCAAGGTTTTGTAAAGATTAGAAACTTAGACACTGTCTGCACATAAACAGTATCTGGTATATAGGAACACAAAGTAAGTATTAGCAGTTGTTTTTGTTGTTATTTTTCACAAAAATATGCCTTTCTTCTCATAGGTAGGGGGACATAGCAGTGGCTCTGCAAACCAGTCAAGAGATGAAAGACTTTGCTTAAGTTGTTCGAGGGACATTCTTTGTGCCTGGTTACCCTTTATCCAGCAGGGAAGAATATTAAAAAAAGAGAAAGAAAACAGTCTTTTTTCATCCCTCATTCTTTCAAGTAACTGAAAATGTTAATAGATTTTAATGAATATAAAGCCTTCTAGAATTTATTCATGACTGAAAATCACGATGGGGTTTCAGTAATTGTAATCCATTTACTCTTAACTATAGGTGAACTTCTTGTTTTGACATAAAGAACCTGAAAAGTTGAGCTTAAATTAAATTTTGATTGAAGATCTCAGGATAAATAAAGTAATAACTATTAAAAAGGCTGTTTGTCATTGACTGTTTTCCTAAGCCTCACTTTGTGGTTGCAGTAAGCCAGTATCAGTATGATGATGCTGTAGCTAAACCACATTACAACAGCTGATACATAGTGAGATGGCTGTAGTCTAGAGCCAAGATAAAGGGATGCTAACTATTTCCATATTTAATATTCAAACTAGATTTTACACTCCTATTGGTCAGCTACTGGACTTGGATTCTTCCCTATTTTCACTCCCATCCAGTTTCTCTCTGGCCAAATCCACAAATGGAACCTAGTATCCAAATGACTGTTTATATCCAGTTTTGATTTGGACAGCCAAATGACCCTACTGTGAGGTCCACATCTCTCTTGCCCTCTCGTTCACAGCTGCACAGTTCTCTTAGCCCAGTGAATGGAATGGAGGCCCTGGTGTCCCATAGCTGCCCGTGGCAGCCTGCATTTGCCTTGTTAGGTAATGGAAGTGCTTGCTGCACCACTTTGTAATTTGTGTCACTTCAATAGAAGTGGGAAGACATTTAGAGAATTTTCAGAGAAAAATATAAAACAAACTCTTTGAAAATGTGAGAACCTAATACATGCTTAGCCGATGGCATTGTCATTGGTGATTTGTATATAATTATTATTCAGTTTTAGGTGGTACTTAAGTTCTTTGTCCAAGATAAGAAGATTCATTTGTATACATCATCATTATCCCTCCTGACATGTGCTTTGGTGACATTAATCTGTGTTTTATTTCCTGCAGCAGTAATGATGGGGTTGTCTTCCATGGCTTTATTATGTTGTCATGTTTTTTCAGAGATCGTCCTCACAGTACAAAAGAAATATCTCATGTGGGAATAAATTGCAAAATAGCTGGCATTTAACAGTCATGCTGGCAAGCATCTAGTTTTCTTTCACGTCATTCTTTTCCTTGTCAAGCTGAGTCCTGGGAAATTATCATTGACTTTGTCCAGATTGATAGTTGTTTGTAATTATATGACATGAAACATTTCTGAGGTGGAGTTTGTTTCTAAAGACTATATAGCTTGTACAGGGGTAGGCTAGATGGAACATGAATTCAAGCCTGCAAATGACTAGCTAATTTGATGGAAATTTGGAAAAAGAGTGCATCACCAGAGTGGCTGGTTTGGAAAGACCACCGATAATTTCAATTTCAGTCAGTGGCCTTAGCAGTTCAGGGGTCCATTTTTAAATCTCATGGTGAAAACACAAAGGGAAACCAATGCACCAGGCCTACTTTGGGGACAGCAAGGATTACTTTGGCTGTAGAGATCTAATGATCCACTTCTAAAGCTACAGTGTTTTTTTTAAAAGTATCTCTTGTCACTCTTATATTTGCATTTTGCAGGAACATAACAAACTATGTCCAAATGGCTTCTGTAAATAGCATATTCAAGAATATGACAATCAGTGACTATTCTCTGTACTTCAGCTCAACAGCCCCATATACACGAAACACATTAAACACAGAGAATGATGGCATGAACTCGACCGATGTTGTTTATTAATTTGTTGGATGTTTTAATAAAACCAATCCCAAGGCAGAATTAATTGGTGTTACCACTGCACATTGTATAGACTCCTATTAAAACATTTAACACATTAACTTACCATTGTTGGTTTTCATGTCTTTGTACTTCAAATAAATGTGAGCTCCTGGAGGGCAGGGACCTTGCCTCATTTATCTTTGATTCCGCAGCATAAGCACAATGTCTAGCACAGAATGATGGTGTTTGGAGAATTGAATTGAGCTAGATATTGCATCTGTTCTCTGACAGATTTAAGATACTTAGCTATAGATTTTAACTTGTACAGTGCACATTGTGAAATTAAAAGTAAGGGGGAGAGGAAGGGTATTAACAGTAGAGGACAGGAAAACGAAACTGGGAAAGGAAGATTGCAGACATACTTCAAGCCCTAGCTCCTCTATCTTCACTGTCAGCTCCTTCAGCTGAGGGGTTGCAAAGGGGTGGGCTTTCTGCCCTTACAGGCTTGGTTGCCGCAGTGGTAGAGCAGGAAGCTTCCTCCAGGCCAGGTAAATTGCTTGCAGTCTAGAATCTCCTTGTTGACAATTATGCCTTGACATTTCATGGTAAGTAAAGCTCATAGTAAGTAAAATCGGTGGAAAGTTTCTCTAAATTCACAAAACCGTTTTCTCAAAATTGAAGGAAAGATGGAAAGAGCAAAAATATGGTAACCCAGTTTTAATGTATTTACTGAATGCTTACTATGTGCTAGACATTGAGCTAAGTGCTATGCAAGTATTAACTCATTTATTTTCTTAACAACCATATAGGCTAGATAATATAATTATCCTCATTTTACAAATGAGGAAACTGGAGCATAGAGAAATTAAGTAACTGGCCCAGGGTCACATCGCTGGTATGTGAAAGAGCTGAGGTTCAGCCCTATTGGGTTCTGGTTGCTGAATCTGGGCACTTCCCTGCTATACTATGTCACCTTTCTCTCTTTTTTTTTTTTTATTATTTAATGAAACATGAAGACTTAAGGAAGCTGGTGTTTGAATCTTCTAACTCTAGGAGTCCTTCAAAACTCAGCTAATAAACATCAAAAGTCCTTGATATTGCTATCTTGAAGCTTCTATTTCCATTAAAAACATATTTAGGGAGTGGGTGTAGCTCAGTAGTTTGAGCGCCTGCTTCAAAAAAACATGCTTAGTGAGACTTGCTGTGTGGTAGACTCCAAAAGTAACTCAAAGGTTAATTTGACAACACCCGTCCTCAAGAAGCCTTTGAATGAGTTGGGAGACTTAATTGGGTGACAGGAGAAATCCAATCTGAATGTGGTGGGGGATCAAAGAAGAGAGACCACATTTATTTGAGGAGAGGTGAGAAGCCTTTGTGCAACACTGGAGAAGGGCTCTGAAGGATGGGCAAGACTCTGGCGTAAGACAGTAGGGATTTCATTTTAGGTAACAAAAAAATTAAACACAGATGAAGAAATTGGAGGGTTTGAGGGAGTAGAAGGCATGGAGAACAAGGAAGCGTAGGCTTTGGATGTCGGGCAAAGATGCATGTATTTAATTTGAACGACAAATGGGAGAATTCGTGGAAATTTTTGAGTAGGGAAATGACTTGTGCTTAAGAAATTTTTATTTGTGGTGTTGCTTAGGATTGAGGAAAAGCAGGATGGGAGCAAGGACCTAGCACTCTGATGTCAAGTGGGAAGGGCTGGTGGTGGTGGAGAGCAGCTAGAAAGGAGATGGGGATGAAAGTAAATGATTCACTGCATTCAGGAAGCGCAGAGGCAAGAAGGCAATGACCATTTTGCCAAGTTAGTTGAGGGGATAGACAGAAAAATCAGAAGAAATTGATGTTGTATATCATGCTATCAAACACTGGGTGGTAGCTCACTTGGGTTTTGTAGGACTCGAAGCTTTCAGTGAGTTATGCTACTCATCTGACATGCCAGCCAGAATTGTGGTGACAGACGAAGGTGCCCTCAGACCATTTTTGGTGAGCTATCAAACAGGATGCAGTGCTAACATCGAACAAGTTCCAGATCAACGTAAATTCTACAGACTATTGACAGTTTGTAACCTTTACTCTGTAAGCATTTTTATCCCAAATTAATTTCACAAGATTCCTCTGTTTTCAGAAGTTTTCCTTATTTTTTATATTTCTCAGCTAACTACATTTTGTAAAGCTGTTTTATTTTTCACAGATTTCATTAATTTTCTGGGTTTTAAAACTCTGTAATAAAATATATAGGAAAGTTTTATTTTTCTCCTAGGTTTGTTCTAGGCAAACTAATAAAGAGGATTTTATGCATCAATGAGGAAATTTTCCTTTCAAAGAACCATTTAAGGGATTTGAATTTTTTTTTCTTGTAAAAACAATTGGCAAAGTTCCTACTGCATGGGAGGACTCAGATTGATTTGACTGCTTTAGAAGAGGTTATGTCTATTGCACACATTGTAAGGAACAGGCTCTAAGGACAGAAAGGCTTAGATTCAAGCCCCAATTCTGCCAGTTACTGGCTCTGTGGTAACTTCAGTTCTACATCTGCCATGTGGTGATGATGAGACTTACGTCATTGCAGAGAGAATGAAATGAGATGATGCACTGAGCCCAAAGAGCTCAATAAAGGTTAAGTATTTCTACTATAACCACACTGCCACCACCACCACCACCATCAGCACCTCCCCTGCCACCACCATTGCCACCATTATTGAGGCTCTTGCTGTTGGTTTAAAATCGACAATAAAAATTATGAACTAAAAGCCATGCACTTACCAGAGTAAGTGTTAGTAAAGAATGAAACATTCTTACAAGTTTCTAGACAAGTCCTAGTATCCATGTTAAGGATCTGTTTTCATGAGACAGGTCAACTGCTCAGTTATGCAGAACACCTGTCCTAGCCAGGATTTTCTAGGAACCAAGAAACCAAGACTGAGGCAAGGATTGAAGAGCTAATACTTTGCTTGGGGTATGCAAACCCAGGTTGGCCAGCTGAGGACAAAGGGACGGAAGGCAATGTGAAGCTACGGGTTGCAGTGCTGGTCACCTCTTCACCAGTCCACAAAGGCCTTTTGCTTTGCAGCTGCATCCACTTGGCATATGGAGCTTTTCTGGACATGCTAGAAGAAAGGACCTTGCCTCAAAATAAGGACAAGAGAGGGAGGCCAGCGAATTTATCTGCCCTGCTCCTGCCCAGTAGCCATAGGTCAGACTTTGCCCATGCAGTTAACTCCTCCACATTTCCAGGTTGTATTGGGCTTCTTCAGCTCTTGTGAGGGATGTCAGCTCCCACATCTATAAGTGGCAGGAGAAGCCAGAAAATCCCAGGTGGTTAGCTGATAGACCCAACTGCCCAGCAGCAGCCATAAGGGAAAATTCAACCACAGAGCAAGTGACCCTGGTGATGGAAACTTATCTACCCAGCAGGGAGGAAGCATGGCCAAGGGAATCTGATTGATACACTCTGCTATCCCTTTCTGTGCTAATGAAATAGTGGCTATTGCCCTCTACTTGTACTTTTCTCTTCTCTTCTCTTCTCTTCTCTTCTCTTCTCTTCTCTTCTCTT
>JAKSZT010053801.1:13191250-13336936 GCA_026826555.1 Tolypeutes matacus | reverse complement strand
TCTTCTCTTCTCTTCTCTTCTCTTCTCTTCTCTTCTCTTCTCTTCTCCTCTCTTCTCCTCTCTTCTCTTTTTTAACCACATAAGAGCATTGCCATTAGTGAGCCTCATATTAGAATCTATTATATTGTTATTACTTGGCTGGATTCAGAGCAGGACTTCAAGATTGTTCTCCACATTCTTTGCCCTTTTTGCCTTTGGAAATAAAGAAAGTTGCAGTTACTTATTTATCACATAATTAAATGAGAGAGAGCAGTTTCAAGATATTTCATATTCCTAAAAATTTAAAGGCTTGAAGTTTCATAGCATTTTTAATGCTATTAATATTAGCAAGCCTCACTATAACAGTGTCCTCTCAGCTCCTACTCTGAGCTTTTTTCATAAGAAAATTTCCTGAAGAATATCACCAAGTTTCCTCATGATTTCTTTTGGCCCACTTCATTTTGTTTTACTAGAATCATCACTATCTTTGGGAAATCAGTCAGTATTCCATGCAATTGAATTTTAGCAAATATGGAAGTATTTTGTATTTAGAAACTTTCATATTTAGAAAATGTGAAAATTATATTGTTTGCCTCTTAATAAATGGTGGCATAGTTTTGTGTACAGGGAGATAGATTTTTTATCACAGCCTTCATTTTATGTTCTCTATTCCTTTCTGTCCTCCATTTCCTACCTTCCCTATGTGAAGGTGGGGTCTTCCTTACACTGATTTTGGTTTGGAAATCGAGAACTTGATGTTAGTCCAGTTTTTTCTGGAATAATGATATAAGCCCTGAATATTAAAGGTAGTGGTTTAGAAAGAATTGTGCTTCCCAGATCCAGTGAGACCCTACCTCAAGAGAACTGTCTACTGACAGCTGTCTGTCCTTGCCAGGAGTCCTGAGGGCCAATAGACGCTGTGTGGAGATATATTTTTGTATATTCCATTAATTAAATATGGGACTTAATCTAGTCTTACTCTATGTGTGTGCATGTGCGTGAGTGTGCTTGCATAAGCTTGCATATTCATTACATACCCATCTATAATCCCCAAGAAAACCTGCAGCGTTGTAATGCAGCTTGGGGAAAGGAAAGGCTCACATAATACTTACAAACTCCTCAAAAATATATGGGTTTTGTTTCCATTTTTGATGCTATAGACTGAAAATTGAACCTTCACTTATTTTCTGTTTTACATTAACACTTGTTTTAAAGACCCTTTCCAATTCTTTGTGGCTAGATTATTTTTGAATGAATGCCAGAAGTATCCCTCCATCACTCAGCTCTCTGTGATTTGTCAAAAGGAAAATTAGACCTTCTGAAAAATCATAACAGATCATAATTATTTATCGGTAGGTTGTCATTTAACCCTAAGGGGCTTCTGAGAGTCAGAGTAAGAGGAGATGCATTTATGATGGTTGGATTTGATGGTTCCCATTTTCAAGCATTTTGAAGGAGAAGGGAAAAAATGAATCATTTATTCAAGGGAGTGTTACTGTTTAAGCATGACATTCAAGGGTAAGCTAAAAACATTGTTGGATCCAATAGTAGTATTTTCTCAGCAACCATTAAAAAAAATTAATACAGCTTTCTCAGAGTCTATCAATCATTCACAACTTTCAATAAACATTTTATTAAGTAACTACTATGAGCTAGGTATTGAAGAATTACAGATGAATAAAACAATATCTACCCTTAGGGAACTCACAAACTAATTCATGATTCAGACAGCAATAAATAATAAATATACATAACAAGTGCTCTGGGAACACAATGAAGAGAGTGATTAATTCTGCCCTGGGAGGCAGAAAAGACTTTGCAGAGGAAGAAACTTTGATCTGTGACTGAAATATAAGTAAGGTGTATCAGGTAAGGTAAACAACACTTGCTACTGTAACAGATAAACTCTCAGCTCTCAGTGGCTTAAAACAGTAGGAGATTTACAAGTCAATGTTCCAAAGCCATTAAGCAGTAGTGGGAGGAGGCTCTGCTCCACAAAGTGATTCAGGGACCCTGAATCTTTCCCACACGCTTCTAGGTCCTTAGAATAAGAGGTCTGCAGATGGAAGGTTTAATGGGCCATGACAAGAAGTGGCTCCCATCACTTCCATTCCCATTCCATTTTCTGGAATGCAGACATATGGTCTCATCTAACTGCAAGAAAGGCTGGGAAATGTACATTAGCTATGTGTCCAAATAGAAGAGGAGAACACACGTATGTGTAAATATGAGTAATCTTGCTACAGTTGGACCTTTTAGATTGAGAGGTAGGGTTGGGTAGCAATATAAACAGAAGAGCATGAGAAAACCAGGAGTGTGAAAGAGTTTGGAGAGCAGGAAGTATTCCATTTTGGCTAGAGAACACATCATGGTGTTCAGGAAGGAGTTGAGAAATAATGCTAATGAGGTAGCTCAAGGCCAGATTATAAAATATAAATACTTTACTAAGAAATTCCCACTAGTGTTATCTCCATTGTTGTTTTTTTAACATGATAACTGAAGGTTAATTGGCTGATTTGCTGGGATGACATTTATTTTTGAAATAGATATTATATTTTATTCAAATCTGAGGCATTACAGTTCAATAAATCTATTTTTCTAAAATTTGAGCTTTATTTTTCAAATGTAATCTTCATGTAGATAAGGACCACATTTACAATTCATATATATTCTATATAGCTTCCTTAGACCATACAAAGGTACTCAGTAAGTGCTCAATTGAGATAGGTTTAGGAAAACAGTATCACTAGCCCATGGTACTTTTATCTCAGTAACTCAAGAGTTCATACTGAAGCATCTCTATTGTATCATCAAATCAAGTATGTTGATTGCTCATAAATATCAACACTTTGAGTTGGACATAAGTGAGGCCAAGTCCTTGTTCTCGGGGTACTTAGGATCTCAAATGAAATATCTGAGTTTCTTTGGAAACTATGATATTTTGGGGGCTATGTTATTCAGTCCTATGTCAGAATGTGTTTGGTTTAATTTACTATAAAACTGAATATTATTTTCCATATTAGACTAGAAAACATTAAAAATATACGTGTACAAAAAATACAAAGAAAACAAACAAAAAAACCAAAAGAAAAAAAAACAAAACAAAGAAAAAAAAAAGAAAATAAAATAAACAAAAAATATATGTGTAAATTTACTCCCCCTGAAAATGGTAGGTTAATGGAACTTTCAGGTCGAGGATGATAGAGATGTTTGATATAAGAACTTGACACTTGGGAAGCGGCTGTGGCTCGATCATCGATCAGTGGGGCTCCCATTTACCGTATGGGAGGCCCCGGGTTCGGTTCCCCGGGCCTCCTGGTGAGGGCGAGCTCGCCCGCACACGGCGTGGTTGGCTGACCCAGCGAGCACGAGCAGCAGGGGGGGGATAAATGAATAAATAAATAAAATCTTTAAAAAAAAAAAAGAACTTGACACTCCAATCAGTTCATTTTGTTCATTCTGTGTCACAGTTCTTTTAACCGTACTCTCAGTTGTCTCTTAAATGGAACTTACAACCCTAGTAAATTGTTATGGCAGGCTTTGTTATGTTTTATAATATGGATAAATATTTCCTCTATACAAGAAGTATTTTCATTAGTGATTTGTTCAAAAGTTGAGAGCCTGCTGATGAGGATGATAATACATTGTTCTCTCTCCCTCCGTGCCTATTGTGTTGGTCTCTTGGATTTGTGACACGCTTACCTTATTGATAGTTACTGATTATGGCCCTGTGCTTTGCTTTTATTTGGAATTGCCACAGGGTTATTAAAGTCACTTTAAATTTCACTTCCCACCAGTTGGAACATAATGTAGTCATTAAGCGGGTGACACATGTTTCAGATTATATGTGAAACTTAAAAGCAAATTTGCCAAGTTATAAGTGAAGTAAATTTGGTACAAAACATAAATCTCTTTATTTCAGCTAAACAAACTGTGAAATATTCCTCGTTGGGGTTAATGAGAACACCAATCTAAATCTACATTCTTATTTAATCCAGTACTCGTTCATGGAGCATCTGCCTAAGAGCCAGTCTGTGGGTGGCTATCACGAATACCAAGTGGAGGAAGCCCTGTCTCCTGCCCATGAGTTGCTCACACAGTGGGAAGAGAAAACCTCATGGAGGAGGTGACTTAGAGCCAGGTTAGAATTGAAATATACTGAAGTAAGCATTCAGCAATTGTTCCATGGGCTCTACTCTGTCCTTATGGAAGAAACGATTGTGAATATTCTTTTACCTTTAATTTCCAAAGTGAGTGAGGTAGGTTGTGGGGAGGGGTGAATATAAAATGCAGAATAGGGCAGAGAGAATAATTTCCTAGTTATGCTGGTTACCTCTCTTTCATGCCTACTTTTGAGCATTCATAAGCAGTAACAGCTCTCCTAGCTTCCCTGCTCACTTCAGTTATCTATGTGCCTTTGTTTCCCTAATCTTTTATTCTTCTGCTTTCCTCTTCCTTTCCATTACATCTAGAGGTGACAGAAGTAAAATTGTGTTCATAGTAAGATTGGGGGCAACCAGTCTAGTGTCACCTCCCTTAAGGTTTAATGGTAACTCTGGAGGGTCCTATAAACTACATTTATAATTCTTAATTTCTCACTTTGACAATATTTTTATTTTTATTTACAACCTTCCTTTAGTCAATGTTATCCCCCCAAAAAGAAGACTACTATAACAAATATCTGAAGATGAAAGAAAATAAAGCTATAGCAACTTTAGAATATTTTAGTCTTTATTGGTTTAACTCAATCTTCCTATTACTTTAGAGATAAAATACAGGTCATTGCCTATGCTGTTTTAATGATCACATTAAAGAATTTATTTAAAATTCTCTTTGATATCTGTAGTATAGTGTCTTAACTCTAATTTCAGAAGTCTTTTGCTTATTCTATGAAACTATTGCTGTTAGTTTGTATCATTTAAGACTGGTTTTAGGATTGTATTTCCTTCACTATCTATGGTTAATTTGGCACTCTAATCTGATGCAACAGACTTATTTAAAGTTGTTATTCAAAAGCAGGTATATGTCCTTAGAATTGAACAGGCAGTGTCTGACACTGACCCTAGGAGCTCACCCTGGGTTGTTGGGACAAGTCAGCTGGGACAAGGTTGGGGGTGGAGGCGCTACCTCCTCCAAGTCGGTGGATTATCCCTGAGCTCAGCTTTTTGTAGGACTAGTGACTTCTTCCTTGCGGTAGGTTGAATTGCGTACCTCCAAAACACACGTTATTCATCTGCATTCCTGTGGGAGTGAACCTATTATAAATAGCATCTCTTAAAGATGTTACTTTTAGTTAATATAGCCCAGCTGAATGCGGGTGGGTCTTTTTTTTTTTTTTTTTTTTTTTTTTTAAATTTATTTATTCATTTATCCCCCCCTTGCTGCTCGTGCTCGCTGGGTCAGCCAACCACGCCGTGCAGGCGGGCTTGCCTTCACCAGGAGGCCCCAGGAACCGAACCCGGGGCCTCCCATATGGTAAACGGGAGCCCTACTGATTGAGCCACAGCCGCTTCCCCGGTTGGGTCTTAATTTTGATTACAAGGGTCCTTTGTAAGCAGAAGAAATTCAGTACTAGAGAGAGAAAGCCAACAGAGAGGAGCAGAAGCTGGAAATCAGTGGAACTCGGAAGAGAAAGGAGAAGACAGCACCACGTGCATTACCATGTCACCGTGTCACATTAAGGCCAAGGACCCACAGATCTCTAGCATCCTGCCCCATACATCACACCACAGTCTTCAAAGAGAAAATATCACATTGCTTACACCTCGATTTTAGACTTCTTCTAGCCTTTAAACCGTAAGCCAATAAATTCCTGGTGTTAAGCCAATCCTTTGTATGGTATTTACTTTAGCAACCGGGAGACTAAGACTCTCCCTGTGACTTGTGAGCTACAACATCCAGGTGCTTGGCTTTCTCTGACAATTCATATAAGCAGCTGACACCGCACATCAAGACTGCCAACACTGCTAGGCACCAAGCTCTGATCAAGCTTCTGTCCTACACTTGCTCTGTAAGATGGAGACACACACAGCTGTGGGAGCAGCAGCACTGTGTGCCAGTGTACTTCTCTGTGGGAATGATGGGGAGGTCAAAGGGTCCTTTGACCTATATAAATATTCCTAATAAAGTCTATTCTTTAACTCATGCCATGTGATCTTGTAGAACTCTCCCCAAATGCTGGTGCTTGACAGTTGGAATTCACCTAGTATGATAGTACTGGGCAGGGGAAAGTAACCTGATATAATTCTGCCCATAGGAGAGAAAAAAGGACACAGATGTTTCCTACGGTATGCAGTATGTATATATATTTAATTGGGATCATTGCTTCCAGTTTTGGGGGACTAACTGTGGAGGTGGTGAAATCAGTATGGAATACCTCTACTGGCAGTTGGTTGTCTGCCTCAGAAATGAGAGGGGTAACCTGATGAGAGAATCTGTTTTTCTATTAGTAAGATATTAACTAAGGTAGAAATTTATTTCTCTCTCATGTGCCTATCTGGACATAAGTAGTCACAGGGACAGGGACCCAGGCTCCTTCTATCCTGTTTGTCTCTCATCCCCGAGGGCATTTTCTTTGTCCTAGATGTGCCATCACCACTGTGTCTGAATTTCAGCCAGCAGGAGAGCGAAAGAGGAGGAGAAGACCTCCAGAAGATACACACGCTAATTCTGCCCATCCAGTTGCTGCAAGGGAGTCAGGGGGAATGCAGTTGTCCCTGCTTACTCCCAGGTCGTGAAACTGCCAACTTACCTCAACAGGAAGTCTGACTACCTAATACTAGTCAGTAAAATGGATTACAGTTTTACAGAATCAGCATTTAGGAAGAGTCAGTAAAACCCAGTGGGAAATATACAAATGACTTACAGAGAACTCATTCAGAGAACAAAAATAGCCTCATCAATTTGCCCTCAGATGAGCCACTGCCTAATATATGGCTAAGAAAAGGCAAGTTATCTAGGTGAGTGATTACTTAAGAGCAGTCTAGAATTGAGTTGGCTTCCTTCATAAATTATCATGAGTAAACAATATGGAAAAACAGGTTAATTAATAAATGGGTTGATTTATTCAACATTTATTCTGTGCCTACTAGGTGTCAGGTAACATGTTAAGAATTATGGAAATGATTTTGAATGAGACATAGTTTTTGTTCTTAAGTAGCTCACATTCTAATGAGGGAGACTAACAAGTAATTAAATGATTATAATTAATATACCCAGATAAAAATCTGGGGTTCTGTAAAAGAAGGGGAGAATGGGAAAAATGGATACTGGCCCAGAAGGCAGCTAGCAATCTCTGATACAGTTGGTATATTAATTAATTTGCTCAACAAATATTTATTGAGTGTCCACTAGCTGAAGGTGTTATAGTAGTGATCTGTGCGTGTGTGTGTGTAGTGAAAATTCTGGGGTTAATACATTTAAAGGGAAACGGATGTGGCTCAAGAGGTTCGGCGTCCGTCTACCATATGGAGAGACCGGGGTTCGATCCCCGGTACCTCCCGGTAAAAAAAAAAAAAAAAAAAAAAAAATACATTTAAAGTCTGTAAGAGGGATTACCTTTAGGGATGAATATTTCTGTATAGTACAAATATTTTATAGAATACATGTATTTTCTTTATAATTTAAAAAAACAACTTTAAAAATGGTAGTAGCAAACAAATTGGAGCATGGAGCACCAAAACGCCCAGCGGCATCTGGATAGGAAAAACTACAGGGAAAGTACACCCAGCCAAGAAACAGCAGACCATTTGTGGACTCAGGGCTGTTCACTTATCACTGTAAAGGAAAGAAATTTTATAGTTTTCTGCATAACAAAGATAGATCGGGGCCTTATATCACTTTGGATCCATAAACCATATCCTGTGGCTGTTGGGCACACAATGTTCTCAACACAGGTTGTGGTTGATTACTGATAGAACTTTGGGATACGTACCATAAACACTGGGAGGGGAAAGAATGAGTGCTGCCTGGTAAGTTGGAAGATTTAAAAGGCAATCGTGCAAGAACAAATACCATGGAAACATGAGAGTTATAGGCATTGCTATTGCCTATATTGTACAAACGAGGAAACGGACCCCCAGAGAGTTATGTATGTCTTCTAAGATCAGAAGACTATGAATGGTGATGCCAGGATTTGCACCCAGGTATTCTGGCTCTTGAGTTCATATTTAAGTAATTGATATTGATGGCTTAAAATTGTGGAGAAATTGTAGAACTAGAATGCAGCAATAAAAATATATACAGCCAAGAAACACATATATAATATAGCATTTATATGTGTGTGTGTATATATATATATATAATTTTTTTTTCTTTCTCTCTCTTTTTTAAAATTTTTGAAATTTTATTGAATGTGAATTGTAGCTTGTTATATTGGAAGTATTATTGCAGTCCATCTTTCATTCTATTTGGAATTAAATGAAAGATCAAAATTTATTGAGTGTTATTGAACCAGACACTACATTTTCACTGAGTCCTCAAGACAACCAAGGAAAAGTAAAGTAGATACTATTAAACCCATTTTGCAGATTAAAAGACCAAAACTCATAAAGGTTTTTTTTTTGTTGATGTTGTTTAAAGATTTTATTTATTTATTCATTTCTACCCCCCCCCTTGCTGCTTGTGCTCGCTGGGTCAGCTAACCACGCCGTGCGGGCGGGCTTGCCTTCACCAGGAGGCCCCGGGAACCGAACCCAGGGCCTCCCATATGGTAAACGGGAGCCCTACTGATTGAGCCACAGCCGCTTCCCATAAAGGTTTAATAACATGTTCAAGGTCTCAAGTTCAGATCTGTGGTTTTTGTTGGCTCTTACTGTATAAAAGCTTTTGCTCAAATCTGGACACTGATTATACTCAGGTAGGCTTTCTTATTTTGTTTGCTATCATTCCCAATCTTCCATTCTCTATTGTCCTGAAATAAACCTCCTTTTTAAGATATTTTATTTTTCTCTTGAGATTTATCTATTTTGGCACCCAAAGAGAAAGCATAGGGGGAAAAAAGCTTCTTTTACTTGATGTTTATCAGAGATAATTTAAATTTTGGTCTCCACTCAAAAACATGTAGATTGCTTGATTTTAGAAGATTCTACTGAATGTTATTCTTTTCATGGACACAATTATCTTTTGGTTCATGTTGGCGGTAATACTGTAGTTACTATTCAGATTAGAAATGCCTCATTTCACATGCTCTTTTTTCCCTAGTTTCCAATTTTTAAGTAGTCTGTACAGTCAGACAATGTGGATATAACTTTATTTACTCTGCTTTTTTTCCCCTTATATTCTTTCCAGAGATCATCTTAAAGTTTATTTTTAGTAGCATATAAATCTGTTCATTTCCCTCTCAGTTCACTTATTTTTAGAATCCAACGAAATATGCTCTCAATTTTCCTGATCCTAATTCCAATGTACTATTCTATCTAGGCATGCTCTCTTTTACTTATCATAATATGTAATTTAAACTCAGCTAGTCTGCTTAGCTTGTCATCACCATTATTTCCATAACTCAGATGAATATGGCTTAATTTAGTATAACACAATTTGGCCTATAAGTGGATTCTAATAAATTATTGTTCTGCTAGCAGTAGCCTGCAGTAGGCAGGGACAATAGATATGTGGAAGCCTTCCCAGCTCAAAATAATTCTTTCCTGTAGACAGCCAATTAGAAATCCATTTGGATTAACAGATTCCCTTAAAGTGTCAATGCTTGCTAGGAATGTTAATCCAATCATCCATTCACACCTTAGCACATGAGATATTACTTTAATGAGATAATCATATTCCTTTTCTTTTAGTACCTAATTAAGCTCCATCACAGCGATTTAGATATATTGGTGATGTAGGTATTCTTAGGCATTCCAGGGGAGCATCTGGCAGAACAGCGGGATTTAAAGTGAGAAAGCATGAAGAGGGCATTGAGGAGCAGAGATGGAGAAGGATGTGCCTTAGTGTCTTAGCAGTAGCTGCCATGCCCTCTTTGTAGCATGGACGATGACATCTCTGTTTAAATTTCCCCAGCTCTGTAAGACAGTGTTTCTCAAATATTAAAGTACCTGCGATTCACTATGGAATCTTAATAAACTGCAGATTCTGACTCAGTAGTTCTGGGGTGCAGCCCAAGATTCTGCATTTCTAACAAGCTCCCAGATGATGCCAATGCTGCTGATCCAAGAATCACATTTTTAGTAGCAAGGCTATAAACTACCCAGTGTCCGTGAAGAAGTTATGGGGAGCTGAGGTGGCTCAGGTGACTGAGCACCTCTCTTCCACATGGGAGGTCCCAGGTTCAATTCCCCGTGCCTCCTAAAGAGAAGATGAGCAGACAGAGTGCACACAGCAAATGGACACAGAGAGCAGTGGCCGCAAACAACGAGGGCAGGGGATAAATAAATAAAATAAATCTTAAAAAAAAAAAAAAAAAAAAGCTATGGAGATAAGCACCTTTAAGCAACTTTTTGGATGGTCTTCTGTTTCTTTTTCTTACTTTCTTTCTTTTTTTTTTTGGTCTTCTAAGTTTACTTTTAGTTCCTCTTACCGAGATTCTCTTTTAAATAAATAGACTCTCTAAGTTCACCAGCTTTTTGTTGTTCTTTTTTTTCCCAAGCAACAAGATTTCTGATCTGCTTCCTTCCCTCTTTCTCTTGTATTCAATAGATTTGACTTTCAGCAAATCTTGCTAATGGAGAATTTGTTTTTTTATGTGGCAGGACCATGCTTCCATATGGTATTTGTTTTGTGAAGTATTCTAAGTTTACACATTTGAGAACTAATTTCAAGTGAATAAACTTAACTTTTAAAATGTTAAGTTTTCAGTATACTCCACAGCAGCAAAGTACGCACATCTCTGAAAGGTGTCACTGGGTCATGGCAAGTGCTTTACTGCTTCTGGCCTTGCTCTTTGAATAGTTCTGTTCTCTTAGCATCTGGGACACTTCTGTGTTCTCCCCTTCCTCCTACTTTTCTGACGGGTCCTTTTCAGGCCTCTTTATTAACTTTACTTCTTTCCTTTAGTGCTTCCAACTTTTCCTTACATTTTGAAATGTTCTTGTTCCCCTTTCTGTGTGTCAAGTCTTATTCCTTTTAAAGATATTGCTCAAATGTTACTTCTGTTTGCTCCATGAAGTTAGTCATGTTTCTCTGCTATGGGAGATGCTTTGCATAATTCTAACTAGAGCAATTAGTATATATTACAGTCTTTTATTTATGTGTTTGCCCTGTCCACTGGAATGTGTGCTGCTCAAGAACAAAAACATTGTCTTGTTCATCTTTAATTCTGGAACTCTTAATACAATACCTGTTACCTAATGAGCACAGAATAAATGTTGACTGAGTGGTTACGTTTATTGAGCATCTATTATTTCTTATTATTCACTCCCTATGATTTAGTTAAAAAAATAACTCATCATGATTATTTGGAAGAAAACCTTACTGACTCATTTTTTTAACAAATCAATTTATTGATACATATTAATAAAGCATACAATTCATTGAGAGTGCACAATCAGTAGTATTTGGTATAATCACATGGTTGTGCAAAGTCGTCCTGAGGCACATGGTAATATTTCATTCTGAACTTTTTCAAAGAAACATATAAAGTCATGTTGTTTTCTTGACGGTCTTTAGATGTTTGTTACTTGATATATAACAAACAACTGATTTATGAATAACTTCATTTTTTATTTTTGAGAAGGGTTACACATTCTTCTTTAATGTGTCTAGGTATATCCCAAAGTTTAAAAAAAAATAAGACATAATTCATCATATACATTAAAACAAGTCCACTATTCCTTATCTGCAATTCTGAAATCCATATCACTGTAGCAACTATGTTTTGTAATGATTATTTAGAAGCAAAACTTTACTGACTCGTTTATTAGTAAAACCTAATGTGAACTGGATATTTTTATGTTTTATAAAAGACCTATCAATGTGTTTAATTTTACAGCACAGCTGTATACCCTACACATATCTATATGATATGCACTATATTACCATAAAAAACTGGGATATTTAACTTTATATAATCCAACAAATCCTAAACTCGAAAATACAGTTGAAAGGGTTTTTGGAAGATGGATTATTATTTAAATACTAAAAGTGATTTTTTTTAATGGTGGAGATTTACTGGTAATAATTATTGCTGATTTTGTTTCAAGATTTTATAGTAATCAAATTCCTCCTACTGTTGAGGTAAACTATTGTTTCAAATGTGGATTTTAGCATATGTTTTTTTTTTATTTAATTTCAAATTCTTTGTAATGTGACAAAGAAATCTTAAAGATTACATAACCTATCCTTTCTTTCAAGGTTGTTGCTTACTAAATTTTTAATGTTACACCATTCTCCAAAATTGTCTTATTGGATGGAATCTTCCCAGGTGGAATTTGTATTTTAGCTTTTTAGAAAATTAGTTATTCTGGCAATCTAATTGTTTCTAGAATATAATGAAATCTGTCATTTGAGGCTTACTGGCAATAGAATACTTAAGAACTAATAAAAATTTTGAAAACCTCATTTTGAATTGCCCCTTATTTATCATTTACCCCATGTAACTTGCCTTTTCTCAGCTTGAATTTGTCTGCAATCTTGGCCAAATCAATGAGGTCTTTCGGTTCTCTATGTGAATTATCTATACGCCATTTATATTTCTTTCTGCTGGGTTATACTGACTATTCCTGAGTGCTGATTCTGTAATACTGCAGTCCTTTTTACTGACTAGTTTATATATGTTGTAGTCAGACTTCCTGTGGAGGTAATTTGGCAATTTTGCCCGCTGGGAGCAATGGAAGCTTTGATGTTATCTGTGGACCTCACGTGATGGAGCAATCCTTTCAGTTACAGCTGTCAGGCAATGCATGAAATGTTTTGTCCCTGACATTCAAATGGCCCCTGAAATCCTTTCTACTTTTACATTTTATAGGAACAGAATGACTTTTCTAAAACTGGAAGCCCAATGCATTAATTTCCTGGTAGTGATATATAACATAGCCACACGATAGCATGCATTCAATACATGGCAGAGTACTAATAGGACCTGTTTATAATAAAATTGGGTATATCCCTGTGTATGAAACTAAATGATGATGGACCAGTCGCTCAGTGGATGAGGGGAAATAACCTTTTTATACTATCAGAGGCAGAATAGTACCAGATTGTGTACTCAGAATGGGGTGCTAAGGCTGAAACCGGTGGCTGGGTTGAAGTGCTAAGTCAGGCAATACATAAGGTAGTGGGTCAGGCCTTAAGACAGACCTGGGGCTGGAGTCTGCAGTTACTCTTCACATTTAGGAACTCACTTGTTCAGACACATCTTGGAAGTCAGAATGCACAGTGGGACCCAAACCCAAGAAGAGAGACCAGGCAGCAGGAGCTGAGCTGAGGAGTCTAGGAGCAAAATAAGCCAGAAACTCAGCACAAATATCTGTACAGGAGAGATGTTCTTTATTACCTCCTAGGCCCGAGTTCCCAACACAGCCCTGGCTAAGGACTGCAGAGAGGATTAGATGACTAGAAGTGAAGTGGAATGGAAAGGCTATGCTTAATAGGAGTGTATCCTTTATTTCAGGGATGGAGGACCATCTTGACAGATGTACTGAGGAAAAATAAAGGGGAAGCTGGAGGTATAATTGGATTGGAGTTAGGTAATGTTTAATCTCTTTTATTCTAAATGTGTTTAGTTGCTTGTGTATTATTTCTTATGCTGCCTGCTTAGGTAGCTTTCCACTGCCACCACCTGGAGGAGTGAGAGCCAGGTGAATCTCCAGAGAGCATGCCCATGGCATGAAGATAATGTTTTAAATATGACACAGGAAGCCATGGAAAAGCACTGAAGGAACCTGAGAGAGAAATAACCATCATTGTAGGCAAGATGAGGAAGGCTATACAGCTATGGTGTCTGTATTTTTTACTGGAAGGCAAAGAAGCTACCAGCTGTGAGAATTTGCCTCCTTCCACTTAAACATGCAATAGGGGAAAGGTCCCCTACAAAGATTTCAGACTTTCTGTAGCTGCAGCTCTTGTGATAACCCATTGGGAGCTGATGCTTTTGAGTAGAAGGTGGATTATTGGCATCCTAATTTTACCATCATAACTTTGGTTTTATTTCATAATGTTAGCTTCTCTTCCCCCATCTTGTTATCTCATACTTTGGTGGCGGGGGAGGGGGTGGCTTGCACAATGTCCTAGACATTCCAGGAGAGAATGCCATTAAGTCCTGATAAAGATCAAGTGTCTGACCACAAAAAAACCCTACATATCTGATGGGCATCGTTTGCTCACCTTGATCCATGGAGAACATGATCACAGTGCCATCTGACTGATATATTAACTTGTAGGTCCCTGGCTTCTGACTGATGATCTGGTTGGGTCAGTCACACCTTGACTTCTGAAAGGGTTCCTCCTCATGGCCCCTACTCTCCTTAGAATTCATAATAAAGTTCCCTTAGTTACTCCACCAGCTCAGATAATAGCAGGGTTCCTGCTGCCTGCCAGACTTAACCCTTCCACTTTTGGGGAGTTTGCCACTAGCCAAGTGACTCTCAATGTTTTTTCTACCTTATCATGTTTGGGAATAGGAATATGACTAGAAATAACCTACAGCCATAGCCTTACCCAAAAATATTTATGACAAATATTTAGTGTTTATATGCTGTGTGCCAGGTGGTGTCCTAGGCCCTGGGGTAGATTTGGATAAATGAAATGCAGTTTCTGCATTCTAATTTCAGACTGATTCTCATTTTCATTTCTCTCTTTTAACTCTGTCATCATTTGTACAGTGGATTTTTGAAGCCTGCTGGTTTGCCCTGGGAAGTAAATATTTCTTAATGGCCTATTTATTTGCAAAGTCCAGTCAGGAACGGCTGTGGGCACTGTGATGCGTTGAAAAGGTTCTTTATCACATAAACATTAATTATTCTGATGACAGAGAGTTATACACTGCTCTTCATCTAGTATAAATGTAATCCTAAACTGACTATTTTACCTCCTACTTTTGCTAGCCGTTAATGCCTTGAATGAACAATTACTTATGTCAAAATATAGATAATAAATTTGACTGGCATTCTCTCTATTTTTTTATTGCCTCTTCATGTTTCATTTGCCCTTTTCTTTTCTCAACTTGTAGTCTCTTATTATCATCTGGAGTAAAAGCAACCATTTCCTCGAATGTCATTTTCTGGCTCCCATTCTGTCCCTCACTTGAAGCAAGTTTACGATATAGTCTGTTTTGTTGTTTCTGAGTAAAATGCGTATAGTGTGATACACCAGAAATGGCCACAGATCCATCTTATCCAAGTAGTGTAATCTGTTTAGCACCTCATTTTCAATGAACCTTTCTTCAAGATGATCTTGAAAATGCTGTGGTTGTTCTCTCTTGAATTTCTAATTATAATTAATAATTATATATTATAATTATTTAATAATATGTTCTATTTCCAGAGGGGTTGGTGATTTGGTCAGGATCTGGTTAGCATAGCGCCTTCTAGAAACTTCATACCAATTCCATGATGATTATAATCAAATATTTCTGTCAGGTGTCAGCTTTTTACTTGGATTCTATTCTCTCTCTGTTTGTGCCTGTCCCTTCCCTGTGTGATTCTCTGTCTCTCTCATTCTTTAAAATTTCCTGAGAAAATTGCTTTCTCAGTTTGTTTGTAACAAATATCCCAACTTCTTTGAAAGAAAAGATAGTTGAGCAGGCTTCTAGTGAAAATGCAAATAGAACAGGACAGTTACCGTCAGAAAGAAAGATCAGACCTTTCATGCAGGAAACTCTTTATGGAGTTGTCAGTAATAAACCTCTGAAAAGCTGACAGTTCTTATAAATCAAAGGCAAGACGTATGAAAATAAAATAATACAAGAGCAGGGAGATAACCTAGGTACTACATAAAGCGGAGAAGAAAAGGTACAGTGGGGTATCATTTTACACCTCAATATTGCACTGTTCTGTTGACAGAAAATTGTTTTCTCTAGTATGAGTTGTGAGAGGCTGGGAAGCAATGAAGGAAAAAATGCCAGGCAAAGATAAGGGTGAGGAAAGAGCTAGCTGTTTTCTGCAGATAGGCAGTGATGATGTTCTATAAACTTGATGATCTGTGATTGTCTAGCCCTGAGCTTTCCAATATGGAAGCCGCTAGCCACATGGGGATATAGAAATTTGTTCCTTAAATCTCTCTTGACATGTGGCTAGAACAAATTGAGATGTCTGTAAGTGCAACCTACATACCAAAATTCCAAGTTTTAGTACCAAAAACTCTAAAAAAGTGAAACAGCTTCTTAATAAGTTTTATTAAATTTGCATAATTTAATTACATGTTGAAATGAAAATATTTTGGATATATTGGGTTAAGTAAAATGTTATTAAAATTTATTAAAATTAATATTAATTAAACTTCTGGTTTTTTTTCAACTTTTAAAACGTGATTCCAGAAAATTTTAAACTATGTCTGTAGCTACCATGTTAGTATGGCTATCTTGTATCTCTGTGGCATTTTAACTTCCCTACAGTTAACTTTTTTTTTTTTTTTTTACCGGGAGGTCCCGGGGATCGAACCCGGGTCCCTCCATATGGGAGACGGACGCCCAACCAGTTGAGCCACATCCGACCCCTACAGTTAACTTTTTGCATGATCGATTTCACTTTCTCCTCACGTTTTCCCTGTGAATTTGTTACTTTTTTTTTTAGGTGGTTCTATCTGTTTTGGAAATTTTATTTTTAAATTGGGAGGTGGATATGAGTAAGGAGAATGAACAGCATAATTGGAGAATTATTTTTATATTCAGGCCCTGGAGACAATTCTCTGAAATAAAGGATTTTAAGAAGTATTAAGTAAAAACTTCTGTCAGAGTTTCATTATTAATAGATACACTACACACAAGGGACCTAGGAGAATAAGTTGTCAGAATAATTCTTTTATTCCTATTAGTAGAAGTTGATGTTGCATCTTTTTTGAAAAAGAGAACTGTGAACAGTTGAAAAGGGAGTTGTTTTTTTGTTTGTTTGAGCATTATCTTTTTTCTTTTTTTTTTTTTTCACAAAAGATAATATTTTATTTTTATAGAATATGCATCCCAAATACAGGATTTTGTAAACACTGGTAGGTGAACAAGTACAACTTTAAAAGTAAATACAAAGTAAAAGAATAAAAACGTACAAGCATTTTTTCCTTTAAGAAAAAATATAATTCTTCTGCAGAGGCTATCACACCCAGGGCAAGGATATGGCTCTACCCCAAAGAAGTCATCCAGTTTGCTTTCTGAGCGCAGGCCCCACTATCCCCATTTCAACAATTTCAAAATAATGGCAAGCAATGGCATTGAATAAATTACTAGATTCTTAACTTTCTACTGACACTTGATAAAGATTCCATATCAAACTTTATGACAAAGCTTGAGTTTAAGCCTGTGCTTTGAATATTTGTTTTTACTTAAAGATCCTTTGGAACACTACTTGCAAGTTCACCCATCCTTCCTGGGCTTATTCCACAATATCTTCATAGACCAGTAGACATTAGATATCATGCTGTTCTTTTGGAATTTTGTCTAAATGATAGTGACCATCACATATTGTACAGTAAATTCAGCTACTTTATCTTTACCCTTTCTGCTGTCACATTCATTCAATACCTTTCTTCCACCTTGGAGAAACTATAACGTAATGACCTAACCTGACAGTTTTTTTTTTTTTTTTTTTTTTTAAGATTTTATTTATTTATTCATTTATCCCCCCCCCTGCTGCTTGTGCTCGCCGGGCCAGCCAACCACGCCGTGCAGGCGGGCCCGCCCTCACCAGGGGGCCCCGGGAACCAAACCCGGGGCCTCCCATATGGCAAACGGGAGCCCTACTGATTGAGCCACAGCCGCTTCCCGTACCTGACAGTTTTTAACACTGTCTCCTTGACCCCTCCCCAACTCTTCAAAGGCAAATACTTCCAAATCAGCTATATGTGATGTGTTGCAGACCCAAACTCAGATTATAAACCTCAAATCAGATTCATCTTGGCTTCCTGAGATGCCTCTTGAGTAAAACCATTTTCTTATAAAAATGTCTATAAACAGCCTGGCTTACTATTTTAGGCACTTAAAAAATTCTAACATCAAACCTGATTTCCACCTTTTTTTTTATTTTTTATTTTATTTTATTTTTTTTTTTTTAAAGATTTTATTTATTTATTCATTTATCCCCCCCTGCTGCCTGTGCTCGCTGGGTCAGCCAACCACGCCCTGCGGGCAGGCTTGCCTTCACCAGGAGGCCCGGGGAACCGAACCCGAGGCCTCCCATATGGTAAACGGGAGCCCCACTGATTGAGCCACAGCCGCTTCCCTCCACCTTTTTTTTTAGAGAAAAACACTTTTTGCTGGCTGACCAGTAAATGACTCTGAAAGGGATGAAGGCAGCCCACCTCCTGTCCATGTGAGGACTGAGAGGCCCTGCCATTGCCGGGTGTCCTGGCCCAGGAACAGAGCAGTCATGGCTGAGTGTACATGCTCCAGGTCAGAGGGAAGGATGCAGAAGGAACCTCCCTCTCCATCAGAAGGAACCTGTGGTCCCAGTTTTTCCCTCAGTCACCATCACCCAGGTGACACTGGGAGTGGATTATCCCCACAGATTTCCATGAGCATTATCTTTCAACACCAAGCCAAGCCTCTTTCTCATGGATTCTTGGTCACATTATATGCTTTTTCTTAAATTGCATTTCTAACTTTGAAATTTAAATTTGCACAAATATAAAATATTTGTGTCCCTATCCATCTCCTCAGTGCATTTGGCTATTCAGAGAGAAAATATGAACCCTCCATCAGTGTTGAAAACGAGGGCTTTGGCTGGCTCCAAGCTCCAAGAGGTCCTAGCTTTGTGATCTTAGGCAAGCTACTTTATCTCTTCAAGCCTAATTTTTCTCAAATATTACATGGACATAATTATTATACAACCTTATTGTATTGTTATAAGGATTAAATGAGATAATTTTCCAAAGTATTTAGTGCAATGGCTGGCACATAAATGCTCAATAAATATTGTCTAATTACATAGATGGACCTTTGATTCTGAAAACACAGTCTTCATTTACCTTTCCATATTTTGGCCCTTTTTGCTTTTAATGAGATGAACCAAGAGAAGGCTCCTTAATGAGTTAACAGCACTCTTGACATTAGACCTCAAATTTCAACCCTTCTACACCCTGGGCCAGGAGCCAGAAATTATTGCTGGCCACGGTTCGGATTCTGGAAGAGATTCTCTCTTCCAGAATCTGTAGTCATTGGAGTGACTACAATGAAAGGTCAGGAGCCTTTCATTGATGCTGACTCTGCAGTCAGTATCACTCTGCCTCATAGGCACTGACGGGCTGGAGATGACCCAGTTAAACTCAGATGGCCAGAACCAACTGATGGAGGCATGACCTGGCATTAGATCTTTTTCACTGTGCGATGGTAGTGGGGATAGGAAGGCCAGGCAGAACACAAAGTCAGAGATTTGGGCAACAAGTAGATTTATATTCAGCATTGGGCGTCCAGTATACATGGTGTGGTCACAAGGACATCTGACCTCCAGGTTACACCCAGACACTGGGCTTCTTGACACTAATGGTACTTGAGGGCCCACTCAGTTCACTTCAGAGGCTTCTATTAGAAAAGCCTCATTAAAATGACAGGCCTCAGGATTACAGAGGAGAGCTTAGGTCTAGGTATACTGGGCAAGTTGCTGGGGTTGAGGCTCAGGAAGGGATTCCTTTACAAAAATCCATGTATTAGGAATATGGGGCCTCAATAACAGATAGAGGCTGGTTTTTAGCACCAAGCCACAGCACATAAGCACAAATGTTCCTTAAAGAACAGTACTGATGCAATGCTGTTCCTTAAGTCTCTCTTGCCAGAGTCCTAGAACCTGAAATGAGTCTAAGTTTGCAGCTTGGCAAGGGGGCTGTGGATACAGGGATATGAAGTGCCCCGTTGCTACCAAGCAGAGACAACCAAGACAGAGAAGTAGTCAAGTTATGATAATCCTAAGCCAGAGTGACAAGTATGTTAATTACCAAGAGTGTGGGGGAACTTCAGTAATGCCTTCAACTGTTATATGGGCATTAGTAAAAGATAAAGCTTCTTCTTAGATCAAGATGCTTTGTTCCTTAGCAAATCAGCTGCTGAGTCAGACTTAGGGTTCCAATATTTGCTCTTTGTGCAGATTGCTTTGCCTTTCTAGGTCTTTGACTACTAATTTGTGAAATGGAAATGAATTGTAGTAGCCCCTCATAGGAGTTCTGTGATGTTTAAATTAGATAATCAACCTAGAATATCTGGCATGTGTGTAAGGATTCAGTAGATTTTAACAAATATTTTAGGTATTTTCTCATACTTGTTTTATGACTTTGATAATGTGATCCTTTTAGCCCAGAACTTTATCATGACCAAAGAAAGCTCTAGATTCAGTTTTGTGATCACTGGAAAATGTACTGACTTACTAATCATGTCAATTGATGAACAAATAGGACCAAAGTTCCTGAAAAACCTCTGAATAAAATGAAGAACATTAAATGTGTAAAGGAAGAATTGGGAAGGGAGGGTTTCTAGCTGGAGGGGAGAGGCAACATGGGAAGGTAAGCTTTCATTCCGGCAACTGTTTACATCTTCATTTTACTGCAATAGGAGAGTCATCAAGGGCATTTCCCAGGCACCTTTATCCTCCATACTTAATCTCTTAACTCCCACCCATTTCCATTCTTCCTCACTACCAGCACACAAGGGTCAGCCCCCATCCCCTCTCACCCGCACCACCACCATGGCCCTCTGGCTAGTCTCCCCGTGTTCACACTCGCTCCTTCTCATCCATCCTCTCCAGTCACAGGAACCATCCTCCTCAAAGCACACAACTGACCTTGCCTTCCCATCCTGCTGAAAATCCTTCCACGGCGTCACATTGCTCTTAGAGGAAAGAATAAAATCCTTAACATAACTTACAAGGCCCAGTGTGTTCTGCTCTCTGTCTGCCTCAACCGCTAACCTCCCCCTCTGCTCCCTCTCAGCCCATCTTTCCTTCTTTCCAGTCCTCAAACACCTGTGTTCCTCTGCTTCTGGGCCCTCCAGCCAAGGGGTCTTGTGCATCAGCAGTGGGTTTCCCCTCAACCCCTTCGCTTTTCCTAACTTTCTTCTTCCCAAGGGAAGCCTTCCTTGATTTCTTTGACCTGTGAGTTTCCATTGTTAAATGCTCTCTTTGCACTCTGCCCTTCTCCTTTGTAATATGTAATCACGACAATATTAAATAAATCATGTGTTTAATCTCTGTCTTCTCTGCTACAATTTAAACAACATGAGGGCATAACATCGCTCTGCCTTGTTGAATGCCTAAGATGGCACCTGGCACTGGTGGGTAATGGTTAAGTATTTGTGGAAGGAATAAAAGAAAAGAGTAAAGAAATGAGACCAAGATAGAGCAAAGAGATGTGGCAATATTGTTAGCTTTTTAAAAGTAATCCCAAAGGGATACTAGGTTGGAGAAAGAAAAAGAAGAAAGTAGAAGTTATAGAAAGACTAGAGATATAAGGAGCAACGATGTGATTTTATGAGGTAAGAGTGTGTAAAAGAGAGAGACAAAGAGTATCCTGGGATCACTAGAGGTGAAATAGAGGACAGTTTGTAGAACCTAGAAAGAAAAAGTGCCGTCACAGGGAGCTGCAACGTAAGCAAACATCTTGTGTGGCTTAGGGTAATGGCTTAATACCCTTCTTGTGCAAAATGGTAGGACTGTGACCCCTGTTTAGCTCAGTGCTTCATTTAACCCACCACAATGCACACATGATCATAGCCAACTTTCCAAACATCAGTCATCTTTGCAGCTGTACCTGAAAATCCCTGATGAATGATTGTCAGGCTGCTTAGACCAGTGAATGTTAGGATGTTAGCATTGTACCAAAATTAAAAACAAACAAACAAAAAGTAATAAAAAAACTTGCAAAACAACTGACTGCCAAAGCAAGCACTGATGTATATTCAATTTGAAGCCTCCTCTTCCAGAAAATGCCATAGGGTCTTGTCTAATTTATGAGACCAATTTATTTAGCTAGCAAACCTTTTTCCCAGTATCTTTTTAAATTTTTCATGTTACTTTTTCTCAGGGATTTTTAGCAGCAAATAAGTATCAATTCAAATACTTAGAATATTTCTCTGTTCACCTTCTCTGTCCTTTTCCTGTCTCAAGATTCCTCTTCTTATTCAACTGTGTAATATCCTAAGAGCTATCTTTATTTACTGGTAAGGGGGGAGTAGAGGGGAGAGCTCGTAGTTGATGTTTAATGCTGAAGCATATTCCCCGTGGAACAGATTCATGCTGAAATTGATAAGAAATAGGATTATGAAAAGATTTGTCTTAGTAATGTCAGCTTTTGTATCTGGAAGTCCTGCCAGCTGTGACTGATTGCCTCTCTCTTCCTGGAGTGCTCCTTATCCTACCTAATTTTTTCAGGCAACTTCTTGATGGGCCCTTTCCCCTGACACCCTACTTTTCTCCTGCCTGCCACCTTTGTCCCCAGGTTTTCTCCTCACTTATCACCTGTATTCTTCTTTGTGTGTGTGTGTGTGTGCGTGTGCACGTGCTGCACTTAAGCTTTTTATCCTCCTACCACGTTTGATCAGCTTTTCCCATTTGTCATAAAGGAGTCTTAGAATGACTCCAGGCAAAATGGAGCAAGTCAGAAATTTATGCCTGGACTTCGGGCTTGTTAGCCTGCCAGGCTCCCCTGCCACCACCACCACCGGGCTTCTGAGAGTTTTCGTTATTGACTTCGTAGTTTCTTTTACTGACTTTGTTTCTATAACTTTTCTTTACTCCAGGATTCGTCTGTCTCTTTCCCTCTCTTTTTTCTATGCCTACGAAAGTTCTTAGTATCATTTCAACATTACAAACATATAATCTTTTAATCTCTGTATGAGTATCTTAAAATCTATTTATCTTTCTTTCATAAAACCATTCGTCTGTTATGATAAAGCTCACTTACTATAATAGATTCGCACATACTCCAGGCATTTAAATAGCACTGGGAATAGCAAAGGTTCCACTTCTTACTGTCTATCACTGCTACTAGATCAAGAATTTGAATATGTCTTTGCCCCAGTTTCCACATCTGTGAAATGGGTATAATTAAAGTACCTACTTCATAGAGTTGTCATTAGTGTTAATGAGTTCATACATGTAAAAATGTTAGTAAAATGCCTGTTACACAGATAATGCTCAATAAATGTTAATTATTATATTAATTTTACTGATTACTATTGTAATTGAAACTTGGAACTAATATACAGCTTTTAACATTTTATCAGTCTTATTAAGAGATTTCACTATTCTTTAAGCTCAAATCTCTCTAGCAATAATCCTTTTTAATAACAAATCCCCTAATACTGCCTTTACACTGTGTTTTATCACTCTTTTAACATCATACATAAAACTTATTCAATAGATGAATGGTCTTTCAGTTCTGAAGTCATTTTCTTCTCACATTGATTTAACTTAATCTATCCTTTCAGTGTCTCACGTGCATTATTCCTCATAAACCATTCCATCACCTGTGTGCCAAAATTTAATACTTCTATATGATTCTGGTATGCCTCTTTAAAGTAAAGTTCAGGGAGGTGATTTTAATTTTTAAGCACTAATCATTTCGAGCCTTTGTTGCCGTAGAAACCACATTTCTCATCCTGAAACATGACAGCAATGATCACTGCTGACAGTTCACAGACCTTAATTTGAGACAATCAAAAGCAAAGCAATTTGGAGGGCTGTTCGTTTAGAATTTTCTCTTTCACAATTTCAAGGAAGCACATTGCAGGCTGTCTTCCAATTTGTCAGAAGCAAGAAAAGACATGTAGATGGAGAGGTGAATGCCAACTTTCAGCCCAAGGTATCAGTCCCAAACACATTTTTATTATTCTCTGGAAAATACGGTTGCATAAAGTAATTGCTGACACAACCTTAACGATTGCACTTTAACTATGCCGCTGTAATTAAGAGAGGAACTTTACTATACTAGACCTCCGAGAGCCTAGCATATACCTCATTCAGATCTCAGGATTTACAAGGCAAGCAACTTTGGTGCCTGCTGCTTTTGCTGTGTGGGCCACACATTTCTTTGTGCTGCTCCCATTTGCAGTTCATGTAGAAAACCACCTCTCTCCTGGCAGAAAGAAATCAGAGTCTGTGTTTAGAGCGATGCTCTGCGGTGATGGTGCTACGGCGCCCAGCACACTTCATCTCTGAAATGTCACAAAACGTGCTACTCTTTCTCATTTGATTTTCTTCAGAATAAAACTTTTTTGTATTAGGCAGCGAGGTTAAAATCCTACAAGACATTTCAGTTAAAATCTGAAGAGTTCTTATTTCGGTGGGATGTCATATCCATTTTATTCCTATTTTACCTGATATATTGGTTAGGAATTGGGTACAACTGCTAGTTATAAAAACCCAAAAGATAGTGTCCTAAAAATGAGTCCTTTATTTTTCTCCTGCGATAAGAATTTTAGAGGTTGGCTGTCCACAGCTGTTATGGTGATGCCACAGCCTCTGATGGGACCCAGGAGCTTTCTGTTTTTTCTTCTTGGCCATCCACATGGGTTGTTGCCTGGAGACCCAGGACCCAGAACTTCAGGCATCTTGTCCAAGTCCCTGGGACAAGAAGGCTAAGGAAAATGGCCACATCCCAGCTAGGTCAGCCCTCTTTTTAAAGGGGCTTTCCCAACACACCCATCCAAAAACGTCTGCCACCTTTGTTACATCTTATTAGCTAGAATTTAGTCATGTGGAAAAGATAGGTTGCTAGCAGAATATATATCTGTCTTCGTCAAAATACCAGTCCTCCGTATTAAGGAAGAAGGAGAGAAGGTATATTGGTTTGGCAATTTGACAGTCTTTGCCACAGCTAACAATGTGTAAAAACATATATAAATAGTTGATTTCCCTCTTGCCCCATGGTGTTTTTATCTATACTTATGATCTAATTATTATCTTTTCTACCATAATATCTGGCACATAGTAGGTGCTCAATCAATGTTTGTTCATGCATATGATTTTTGAACTAACAGTTAGTCATTTCCTCATCATATTTATTTGTAATTTCAGTGTTTAAATAAGGCATATATTTTGTAAACAGCCATAAGCAGGTCTAATTGGACCATGTAATACTCAACACTGAACTTTCCTATCTAAAACACTGCACAAGTGATTTTATGCAGTTATAGCACCTTCATCCTACAGTCCCTAACACTGAATTTAAGACATGTAAAGGCATTTTTACAATATATGTAATTATCTAGTTATCTTCAAAATACGTACCATTTTCCTTTCTATATGGGCTGTACTAAAGTAGTGGTTAAGCTTGGTCTTAGAGTCAGAGAGACATGAATTTATATACTGATTTCACCTTCCATCACCATGGGCACATTACTTCTTTTGAATTTGTATTCTGTAAATTGGATGGTGTAATAGTTTCTATTTTCTTGGTTTATTTTTATGAAAAGAATTAATGGAAAGAAGTACTGTCAGGTCTATCAAATAGTGTCTGGCACAGAGCCAGTGTTCACTATATGCTGATTATTGCTCGTTTATGTTTATGTTTCTGTAACAGGTAAGCCATATACTTTTTATTGGAAAAAAGGATTATAATATGCATAAATAGTTATGCCCAAAGGAAATGTTACATAGGTAGGAAAAGATTGATGTCAATATGGTTTATCTTAATATCAACCAAAAATCTTCTGGGTAGAGTTTAAGTAGCAGAAGTAAAAAGATAATATATGCCTCATTCATCAAATTTAGATCATCAAGTTTAGGCCATTAGTGTTAGCAATCAAAACTAACGTATTATGTCTGAAGAAATCTCTCTTAATCCAATTAATTCATAGACCCTTTTTGATCTGACTGTTAAGATGTCTTGGATAATGTTAGTGATTACTGGACTTTGGTTTTAATCATCGGCAGTAAAAGAAAAAGGGAATGAAGAAGAGGAGGGGAGGGAGAGAAGAGGGCTTTGTCTTTATAGAATGGAGTGTTTATAGAAATAGTTTTGGAAATACATAAAAAAAAGAGATTCTGTTTCTATGTTTTTTCCACTTAAATCAGTTGGGCTCTGCTCCCTTAATGCAGCATAACAACCACCCCAAAATCTCAGTCCTTATAACAACCTCCATTTTCTTTTCTCACTCTGTGGGACATGGAGCAGCTTTGCCTCAGGGGCAGGTTGGGATTGGACCTGCTCCATTTATCTCTCATTCTAGGACCAGCAGCTCCTGGTTTATGTTCTTCTCCTGGCAGATGGCAGAAGAGCAAGAGGACAGAGGAGAAACATATGATGTGCCTTAACCTATCACCTCAGAACTGTCATGCTGTCACTTCTGCCAGAGTCCATTGGCCAAAGTTCAATGAGGCAGGGATATATACATTACCTATTCCACTGAGAGTCATTACAAAGTTACACAGCAAAGGGTGAAGATCTATGCTTCTATTACAGGGGCCTGAAGAATTTGAAGCAATAGCTCATTCTACCATACTATTGTGAGTGAACATAAGCTGTTTCTTGACCCTTACTGTACATACATGCAAGTGCACATGCACACTTAACACCTGTACACACACAGACTCACGTAATTCTGACTTTCAGATACAGATGGAGTAGATTCCAGAAAAGACTATATGTACTTCGGAAGGTTTGAGCTGTGCTCTAGAGAATTCTTTGTTTCATATTCTTTAGAAAGAGAAATTTTAGATTTTATGGTATTATCACTTCTCGGCCTTTTGGCTAAGATCAAGTGTAGTAGATTTGATGGTATTACCAGATAAATGAATTGATCAGTTAACCAAACTAAATACTGGATGTGTTTGACTAGTTCTAAATGCCAAAACCATTAACCAATATCCTGAAGGACACATTGGGTCTCTTTAGGAAATTTGCTTTTGCTTCTGATAATCAGTGTCACTTCATTTTAGGACTCAGCTGATCTTACTTAATGGACAAAATGAAGATAGCAGCTAACTTTACTACCTAAAATTCTTCCAGATCAGTGATGCTTTGAGAAATGTGCTAAAAATTCCCTGTTGAACAGAGTGTAGTTTCTATGTATGATTGCAATATATTTCAGGACCCCTATGGACATAAACTATTATAGCTCCGTGACAGACTGCTTCATCGGTTGGTAGAGGTCAGACCAATTATAAATAGGTGCTTAACCTTTTAAAAATTTATTGTACATGCTCCTGGATCACAGTTTGAAAAACAGAAACACTGATCATGATGGTATGGTGGCTGCTATATTTTTATACTGGTGAAGCTGAGGAATAAGCACTAATGTAGCTGATTTTAGTTAGTTTCTAACACATTTGGCAACATTCCCAGTGGGGAACTTACTACTCATGGCATAAGTTTTGCTCCCTCCCTTTTCTGGCTCCCTTGCAGTTACTGGATAGAGCCAGTAGGCTGTGAGTAGATATTATTTGTGATGCCACAGGGCCGATGCATTTAAGAACCTGTATTCCACTCTCTAGCTCTCTTTTACTCCTGCTGTGTTGACCTAGAACCACAAATAGGGATAGTGGTACCACCACATTAAAGCAGCTTGGGTGTGGTGCACAGCCACCCTAGATTCTCACTCAGACTGCACTGAAACTGGGTAAACAAGAATAAAGCTTTATGGAGGTATGCCCTTGAGATTTTAGGGGTTGTAATCACAGCACAATCCAGCTAGCCTAACCTTATGAATACATTCATATTTTAAAAACTCATTTATGTGTATATACTAATCTTATATATTTATACATTACACTGTTATTCATAAAGGACTTTTTACTTATATTCTTTTTTTTTTATTTTTTATTTTTATTTATTTATCCCCCCTTACTGCTTGTGCTCACTGTGTCCATTTGCTTTTGGGTTTTATTTTGTTTGTTTTTTTTTTTTTTTCTGTGTCTGCTTATCTCCTTCTGTTGCTGCCCCAGCTCACTGCGCTGTGAGGGCCAGCTTGCCTTCACCAGGAGGCCCCGGGAATCGAACCCAGGGCCTCCCATATGGTAAACGGGAGCCCAACCAATTGAGCCACAGCTGCTTCCCGACTTATATTCTTGTATTTCATCCCTTTATTCTTTCTAGTGTGGGGGCTACTCATTTCCATTTTACAGATAAGAAAAGTAAGTGATGTGATAAAATCATAAATATATTTTGCCACCATATAGTGATAGTCTCACCCACTCCACAGTCCTGTGGCTTAGAGCTATTCTAAAGACTCATTCGGGTTTGTAAACTTGATCTTTATTCAGTTGTGGAAATTTACTGGACCTGCTGCCTTAGAAAATAGTAAAACAGTGTGAGAAAATTAACTCATGAATAATAAGTTGATTATCCCAAGAAAAATGCTGATGCATTTTCCTACATAATCTGGGGTGCCCTGTGCTCACCCCACCCCCCAACACACACACATACACTAGCAGACACTTTGTCTACCAGTGGCTAGTGATTCAGAGGACCTAGGAGGTACAGAGATGGGGTGGGCTGGGAACCAGGAGATTGGATCCCCGTTTTGACATGCCATTTATTGACTGTGTGATCTGGGGCAATCATTTAACTTCTCTGGCCTCAGTTGTCATCTTTTTTTTTTTTTTTAAAGATTTTATTTATTTACTTTATCCATTTTAAACCCCCCCTTCCCCATTTGCTGTTTTGTGTCCATTTGCTGGGCAATTCTGTGTGTGTTTCCTGCCATCTCTTCTCATCCTCCTCCTCCAGTCTTCACCAGGATTCGATCCTGGAGACCTCCGATGTAGGAGAGAGGTATTCTGCTGCCTGCACCGCCTCAGCTCCTGGCTTCTGGAGCTTTCGGAGCATCTCGTCTTGTCTCTCCCCTGTTACGTCATCATCCAGCTGCATGGCTCCCGGGGCCGACAGCTCAGCGGCACACAGAGCCTGGCAGCCCATGCGCCTTCTATATATATATATTTTATTTTACCGGGAGGTCCCAGGGATCGAACCCAGGTCCCTCCATATGGCAGACGGACGCCCAACCATTTGAACCACATCCGCCCCCCGGTTGTCATCTTTTTTAAAGGACGGAGTTTGATTAGATGAGTGTTTTTCAAACCGTGGGTCACAACCCAGTAATGAGTTGTGAATCTGGTCAGAGACTCTCTACCACATTTTTTAATATAGGAAAGGTATAACAGAAATTATTAGAGTGCTTCTCATATAGGAAGGGTAAATGTTACATGAAACTTTGGTTTCTGGGTTGTGGGTATGCGTGCAGAAATAAATATGAATGTGTGTGCTGGGTTGCTGTATAAAATGTATTTTTAGTGTAGGTTGTAGCCAAAAGCTACATACAAACCATCTTCTCTCACTACTCAAGTGTACACTCCCAGAGTCTCCTAAATGTAATTGTGTACTAATTCAAGCTCCCAAACTATTATTTCAAACTGGAAGAATGCCAGGGTTTTATGGCATGAGGGCTTGATGCCAATGCTTCCCTATTCTATCATTTCTACAAAGCACCATTTCTATGGTTTGTTTTTTTTTTCTAACCCATCTTTCCCCCTACTACTTTACTATTTAATCTATAACATATTGAGCTAATGAAGTAAATGCTCATTTCACTAATCAGATGCGTATTTTCAGAAGGGCCCAAATTAGTAGCTGTGCTTCAGTTTTTTGTACTGAAGCTATCTCAGACAATTTCTAGATTGGTATTTCTCTTACCTTTTCTTAATATGAAGCATCTCAAATTGTTTCACTTAGAAACCTTTCTACTGTGTTGCTTTTAGTCCCTCAGAAAATTCCCTGGTGAAGCCAGGTATGTGTTGCAGAACTCTTTAACTTATTTGCATTTTCAAGCCAAAAAGAACATGAGAGATTCTGATTTCATGTGTAGAAATTCAATTGTTTATGTTCTTTCCTTTGCTCTTTTTTTCTCAAGCAATATTTACTGAACGCTGCACCAGGGGATTGGTCCTTGTTGCTCCAGCAGCTTGGCTTGGGGTGAATGAAGGTCTGAGGAAAAACGGGTCCGTGTGATGTAGGGTTTTTTGGTTTGTTTGTTTTCCCTATACTGATTTGATTAAAGTGCTTCGATACCATGAAATATCATAAATAGCTTTGACAAAATATAAATTATTATAGGGATAGGCAACCATAATGGAAATACTGCCATACTCATTTTCAAGTGACAAACCCAAGGCTGAACCTCCCAATTCTATAATTCTAACATCACTGCCCCTGGGCATTTTCAGAGCATTAATTTTTACATAAATGCAATGGCCTCTTCAGAGACCAATGCCTCGTGACAAAGTGTTCAGTGTGACCCAACTTATGTGAATCTCAGTTACTCAAGATTTATAATTTTTCATTTGTTAAGTAGTATATTCTTCATATGCGTTTGGGTATATAGTTAATGGAAAAATTGGATTAAAAAACATGTTGTGTCTTCCCTTGTAACAGTCGTGTTAAGTTGGATTGGATTGTGGTACTATCTCAGGGCTTTGCAATAAGTTCCTATGAGTCAAATCATAGAATCACTCAGTACGAAATACAACATCTCTCACAAATTTCTTTGAATACCTCTTGGAAGGGAGCTCACATATTCTCAACAGAATTCATTCTTTTTTTTGGATAGATCTAATTGCTAGAAAGTTCCTTTATACATAGTGTAAAATATTACTCCATATAATTTCATCTGATTCTTTTTTTGCCTTATTTAATAGCACCACAGAATAATACTTGTTCCTCTTTTACATTATAGCTTTTGAGCCTTCAATGTGGGGATATTATGACTCCCCTTCTATCCTTGTTAGCCCTCAAAATGTTTTGTTTTGTTTTATGCCTTTTTATGGTGACTGTACATCCCTCTGGGACAGTCCTAATTTGTGCCTGTTTTCCCATTGTGAGGATTAATAGCATCTATTTCATGATGCTTTCAAAAGTTTCCTAAATTGACAATAAATTATTTAGCCACTCCATGCCACTTTAATAGTATCTTCCAAAGTTTGTTCTGTAGATTTCTAGATATCAGGGTTTCTCTATGAGAAAAGAGCAAAATAATGTCTTGGGAACATTTGTGTGTGAAATCCCCCTTTCTGTGGATTCACAGAGAACATTAGTGAGAATTTCTGCAGGAAGGAAATTTGCTTTATTTTGTTTACCTCACTGTTTCCCAAACTTATTTACTTATGGAAATAACGCTTGTTCTAAGATGTTTCCAAGAAATACAATGGAAACCTCTCCTTTCAAAAGAGAATTTAGGAGGATTTTAATTTTAGTTCAAGTTATTATGATTTTTTCCTAAATTGATAAAAGATTAAATGGAATATTTACCACTCTGGCTATCAGTGTATTAAATGTAAAGTGAGGGAATGTGGGTTCCTACGCTCAACAAGTTGGAAGAACTTTGGCAGTCATCTTAGAACAACATCCTTCATCTTGTTTTCCCAGTGTGGGTGACTCATGTGGTTGGGATCGATGGGACGCTGGGGGTGGTGCAATCCTTTGGCATTAATGAAGAGCATCACTGTAGCCTGGGCAGACTGACCAGCCATTGTGTGGATCGTAGCTGTAAGACTCTACAGTTGAAAATTACTCAGGGGATTTGAAGAAATTGAAGAGCAATCAACAAAGTATAACGTCAGAGTCAGATCTCCATGGGAACTGTGTTGTGATGACCCCACGTAGCACTGATTGGATCAGTGCTCCTGTCTCCAGGAAACAGGGTATGCACATCTACCAGTTGTTCTATTCAAAAGAATTACTGATGTGTTATCTTCTAATCCAAGAATATCTGTGTTAACCAAAACACAAAGAATGAGGGGAAAACAGCCTTCCTCTAGAACACCAAGTATGATTTTAAAATCATTATCTTTTAATACTGCTAACTTAATTTTGTTTGTCACTTAGATACATTGAATTTAAATGCACTGTCATTGATAATTAAAGAAAAGACCAACACGATTACTGTTCAGTATGCATCCTTATTATAAGCAAATGCTGTACTTTTATAGGCAGCCATGGAGAGTTAATTAAAAAAATGATCTTCCAAAGATTAAATTCTTAATTCTCTTTCAACTGCCATAATATAAATCACTTTGGCAATACATTTTTTGGATTTGCAAAATGACAGGGCATGACAAGATCCATTGTCATTTTTAACTACTGAGTTTTCTGGCATGGTGCTTGTCATCACATCTGTATATATACCTTTTCCAAATCTGTGATCACATCATATGCATACATTTTTTAAATTGAAGACATAGACACCTTCCTGACTTTTTTTTTTTTTGATGAGGAAAAATGCTGGCCCACTATAAATGACTAAACATATTTTGAGGTTAAAAAACACCATTACAGGGAAGCGGCTGTGGCTCAATCAGTAGGGCTCCCGTTTACCATATGGGAGGCCCTGGGTTCGGTTCCCGGGGCCTCCTGGTGAAGGCAAGCCCGCCCGCACGGCGTGGTTAGCTGACCCAGCGAGCACAAGCAGCAAGGGGGGATAAATGAATAAATAAATAAAATCTTTAAGAAAAAAAAAACAAAAAAAACACCATTACAAAAAGCTGTCTTGAAGGGAGGGTTTTCTATAAGATTGGCACGTAGATTTTTGCTTGTACAGTTGGCTTGTACATGCTGCCCTCTGTCTACAACATTCAAGAAAATTAATTTTCTGTCTTAAGTTTTTTCATAATAAGAATAGGCTGTTATTAAATATTTATGTTCTATAGCATATTGGACTTTTCTTCCTAGGTAACAGACTGTTTGGTTGGGAGAAGGGAAGGGAAGGAAGTAAAGGTGGGGGTGGGGGAGTAAAACGGATACCAATTAAAATAGCTGATTCAGAAAACTGAGGACAATGGGAAGCGGCTGTGGCTCAATCAGTAGGGTTCCCGTTTACCATATGGGAGGCCCTGAGTTCGGTTCCCGGGGCCTCCTGGTGAAGGCAAGCCCGCCCGCATGGCGTGGTTAGCTGACCCAGCGAGCACAAGCAGCAAGGGGGGGATAAATGAATAAATAAATAAAATCTTTAAAAAAAAAAAAAAAAAAAAGAAAACTGAGGACAAGCTCCAGTTTCCCATTGGAAGGTTGGGGACCTTAAAGTATATAAAAAGATAAAATTGTTTCTAGCTCTTTTGAAGCAGGTAGAATTTAAACCTCCTACCTCTTACCTTATTTTACTTCACTTTTCTTCCATTCCTAAATGCCTCTCACTTGGATATCGCTCCCAGTCAAGCCCCAGTTAAAACAGTAACAATTTATAAATTATTATTATTATGAGGGGTGAGGAATGCATGTTAAACATCTAGATTTTAATTCACTCTGTCTGTGGCTCAAATGTGTCGCTAATACCATTCTTTTTTTTTTTTTTTAAAGATTTTATATATTTATTCATTTATCCCCCCCTTGCTGCTTGTGCTCGCTGGGTCAGCTAACCACGCCGTGCGGGCGGGCTTGCCTTCACCAGGAGGCCCCGGGAACCGAACCCGGGGCCTCCCATATGGTAAACGGGAGCCCTACTGATTGAGCCACAGCCGCTTCCCATAATACCATTCTTCACTTTGGAAACACCTTCCTAAATGGCATTGGACCTAAAACAGTGGTTCCCAGTCTAGCTGATTATATTAGAGTCCTCCAGGAAGCTTGAAACATGTCTATCCCCAGGCTTCTCTTCTGGAGAGACACTGGTGTACCAGGTCTGACGTAGGCCTGGGCAGTTGTCTGTCCCCAGGAGATTCTCAGGAACAGCCAGATCAGGGTACCAGTAATCTAAAGATCTGAATCCTAATCGGAAATCCTGTTTCCTCAAATCAGTTACACTCCACTAAGGAAAAATTACAAATTAAATGCATTCATACTAAGCTGGGAATAATAATTAGTTAAATTTATCTGATTTTTTATTTTTATTTTTATTTATTTATTTTTTTACCGGGAGGTACCGGGGATCGAACCCCGGTCTCCCCATATGGTAGACGGACGCCGAACCTCTTGAGCCACATCCGTTTCCCATGATTTTTTAATGTTTCTCAAAATAGTTTCACTTTCTCACATTTGACCCTCACAACAGGATGGATTATGACTGTGGTGGTTTGAAGCTGTATGTACCCAGGAAAGACGCGTCCTTCAACTTAATCCATTCCTATGGGTATGGAACCATTGTGAGCAGCATTTTTTAATGAGGCTGCTCCTGTTAAGGTGTGACCCACCTCATTCAGGGTGGGTCTTAATCCTATTACTGGGCTCCATTATAAACAGGATGAGTACACAGAGAGAGAGAAAGCCACAGAAGCAAGAAGCAAAAAGCAAAGAAACCCGGAAAAGAAGGAAGAGACCAGCAGACGCCACCATGTGCCTTGATGATGCCTTGATTTGAAATTTTCTTGGCCTCAAACCGCAAGCTAATAAATTCCCATTGTTTAATCCAACCCAATTCATGGGATCTGCTTTCAGCAGCCTAGGAAACTAAATCAATTATCATCCTCATTTTCTTAGATAAGGAAACTGACCTCAGAAAAGTGAAGGATACTCAAGTTTTCCATAAGAGACTGGCTGGCCCCAAATGAACGCTGCTCTGTGGGAAAATCCTCTTAAATTATTCCAGATCGTTTCTTTCCTGCTTAAGCCTCTAGATCTAAATGTCTTCATCAAAGCTTCTATGGCAGAGTCAGTGAAATCTGGAGAGAAGGGGAGAGAGAAGACTAGAGGTCGGGCTAGGGAGGCAGCAGCAATTTGTATATCTTGATTAAGCTGTTTATAACTCTGCTGTATTCCCAGTTATTACATGTTTTAATTTTTTTTTCATAGTTTCTGGCACACCTCTAAGCAGGACCAGTCTTAGGCATAGGTGAAGTAAAAAACCATTCAGCCCATATTCATTCAGCCCATATTTTCTGAATATCTTCCTTTTTCCAGGCATTCCACTTGACAAGGGACAACAAAGATGAAAAGAAATGCTTTTGCCTACCAGGTATTAAATCTAGAGCAGAGTCAGACACACAAACAAAAAAGCAAACTACAATTAGATGGTTGCTGTGGTGGAATTATGCACAAGTTTAGATCTAATAGATACAGTCCAATATCTATTAGAGCTTACTTATTGCCAGTCCAATAAGTAAGGAGAGGAGTTCAGGACATTGACCAACATGAGCACTGCCGAGGGAGGGGAGAGTTCCAGTAAGTACAAGAAATATCTCAATAATGTCTTAGAGACCAAGGCCAAATATTAAGTTGGCCTGGGGGAATGATCATGGAAGACCCCATGTACCTTGCTGAAGAGTTTAGATTGTAAAGTCATTGCAACCTTACAGCTGGGGAGTTAGAAATATCACTAGCCATAGCTGAGGAGGGAGGAGAACAGGCAAACATGAAGACCTGTATAGAGCAGCAGAAGTGGACATAGGAAAGAGGAAGGAAATATGAGACATTTCAAAATAGTTTACAAGACCTTGATTGGAACAATGGATGGATGGATGGATAGATGGGTGGGTAGATGGTTTGGACTGGATGGATGGTGAGGGAAGAACTAGTCTGACTTGCCATTTTCTGGCTTGACCAGCTGGATTTATAGAAACTGTTCACCAAGAGTACAGAAGGGGAAACACTTTAAAAAGTCATCCTAACAAATTTTCATCAAATAAGATTTAATGGCATGCACATTTTCTTGTAGTATACTCAATAAAGTAATGTTTATTTTAAATTGTGCATGAAAATGCAAGGATTAATGTTTATATTTTGATAGTTTGAAAATGATGAGAGCAGTAAACATTGTGTACGGATATTTGAAAATGTTATTTAGTACACTTATAGACAAATCAAGGTTATCTGGTATATTATTTTAGATTGAAATTGGCACAAACTTTTAGAGTAACAGAATAGAAAATAAAAGATGGAGAGGGCACAATTGACAATCAAATTGACTATTAAGCCACTTCACATTCTTTTCTGATCTTCTGTGCCTTACATATTTACCTTCATTCTTGCAGTCTCACAGTATTTCAAAGAGTTAAATTATTTTCAAAAAAGTATAATGTGAATAGAAAAATTTTACTTCCAGTATTTCATAACTTGAATACTTAAAATCCTTGAGATATGAATTGGATTCTTGTTTCATTTTATTAAAACAAAGACCTCATTAGGTTTAAATCAGATGAAGCTGATCTGATGGGTGGCTTTAGAAAGTGAAACAAAGATCATTCTTCACATTGGTTTAAAATACCAAGGTCTGAACTTAGAAATTACAACTGAAGACATCATGTATGAAATTTTAAAAATAATAAAATTCTGTGCCTTGTCAAAACAGCCTGCAATGTGAGAAATCTTACTGTGTTGATTCATTGAGTTGGCAAATTTAAATGATTTTTTTTTACCCTTTTCTGTCTCTGACTAAGGAAATTCCCAATTTCTTCAGTCATGGAGCTTTAAAAATTTTTCCATTTACAATTTAGTAAATGTTTCCTGGCCATCCATTGCATACAGGTTCTGTTGCTAGCTACTGGGATACAGAGGTGAAGGGGGCCAGTTTCTATTGCCAGAACTCCTAGACAGAGAGGGAAGCAGATATGTAAGCCCATAAATTACACAGCTGTTTGGTAAGTTTGCTGTTGACGGAAGTGGGGGCGAGGTAAACAAAGAGTCAGAAAAGGAAGAGATTACTTCTATGGGGACAGAGGTGGGCAGGGAAGTTTCCTGGAGGAGGTGGCATCAGAGTAGAATTGTGAAGGATGAGTAAGGAGGGTGATGGCAAGTGGGAGGATGTTTCAGACAAGCAGCACAGATCAGGCAACCTCCCTGAGAGTGGGGCATGCAGGAGATGAGTCTGCAACTTCTGGTCCCTACTGCCAGATTCTGATTCATTTGTTCTGGGGGAGAATTCAAGAGTCTACATTTTTAAAAGCACCCCAGATGACTCTTGGGCACTGTGGAAATAAACGAAGAGTCCCCAGATGAGAACAAAGACCGTTCAGAGCATGCTATTAGCAGGGGAGTCAGCAAGCATCATTTGCATCTGGCAGAGACTCAAAGGCAGGCAGAAGAGAGGATTAAAGGGGAAGACTTCAGGAATGACCTGATTGGAGGCTGTTGGCATGGGGAGGCAGGAGTTGGGCTATCTAGAAGTAGGGCGTTGGTTAGGGAGCATATTTGGCTTTCTCTGGTTGGTCCCAAGTTGCAAACAGGGGCGGGAGGCAAAAATTAGGGAAGCTGTCAGTTAGTGATTAAGTCCTGGCTATTTTGGATTGATTGTACAGGGATTGTAGTTTGACTAGCTGGGATGTTTACTGTAGATAGTAGCTAGCTTCCTGGACCAATTGTTGCAGTAGTGGGTCAGTTTTCTGGTCTGAGTACTGCTGATAGTGGGTCAGAGTTTTCTGGTCACTGTCCATTTGTACATTCAGTTTCTCAGCACATTACAGTCTTAATTAGTGCAGTCATTTTTAAACTTTAAATTCCTTAAAAATAGAGATTCTTTTAAGTATCACTTTATCCTCAATACCTAGCACACTCTACCTGGCACGTGGTAGGGGAATGAATGTACGTTGAGGAATGAAACCACTTGCTAGACAATTAAATTTCTTAGGTATTTTCTGTTTTGGCTATGACTTGATGAAGTTTACTACCACCCCACCACACTTTGAGAAAGTAGAAGAGTTGACATAAAGACAAAAGTGAGGGAAGGAATTTTTTGATAGAAGGTTATTTTAGGGAAAGGAAAAGTAATCTGATTTATTTCTATCATTTCTGCTTCAAAAGTATATAATAAAGTTAGAAGTGGTTTAAAAAATACTTGGACTTTTTTTTAATATAATAATAATTTTTTATTTTTTATTTTTTAAAAGATACTTAGATTATATAAATGTTACACAAAAATTATAGGGATTCTCATATGCCCCACCTCCCACTCCTCCCACAACCTCCCACATAAACATCCTTCATTAGTGTGGCACATCACCTGCGATGGATATACACATCCTGGGGCTTTGCCATTAAGCATGGACCATAGTTCACATTGTAGACCACACTCTCTCCCACACAGTTCTGCCTGTTATATGATGATATAAAATGGCCTATATCTGTCATTGCAATGTCACTCAGGATAATTCCCAAGTCCCGAAAATCCCCTGTATTACAACTGCTTTTCCCTCTCCCTCCTTGACCTCTTTTTGAATATACAATTTCGTTTTGGACTCAGTAGTCTGCTGATATATTCCTACAGCATATATAGATAAAAATAACACAGCCCTGACCTCAGTGAGCTTACTACCTAGATATGAAGACAAACAAGCAAACCACTCTTACTCTACAAGGTGATATGTGCTAGGACTACAGAACTTCCCATACATTGTCAACTCATTTAATCTCAGCAGGCTTATAAGGTAAATATTTTACAGACAATGAAACTGTGACATAGAGGTTAAGTGATTATGCGCACACACACACACACACACTATACAGTAGCAATGAACAATCCAAAGAAAAAATTAAGAAAATAATTCCAATTAGAATATAATCTAAAGGAATAAAATCTCTAGAAATAAATGTAACCAAAGTTAACCAAACAGGAATTCAAGTTAAACCCACAATAAGATACCACATCACACCTGCAAGGATAGCTATTATTTTTAAAAAATGGAAAATGACAAGTGTTGGAGAGGATGTAAAGAAATTGAAACTCTAGGGCATTGTTGAGAATGTAAAATGATGCAGACATTGTGGAAAGCAATATGGTGGTTCCTCAAAATATAGAATTACCATGTGACCCAGCAATCCCACTTCTAGTTTATACACCCAAAGAGGGTGAAGGCAGGGTCACAGATACTTACACACCAGTGTTTATAGCAGAATTATTCACAATTGTCAAAAGCTGGGAACAACTCAAGTGTCCATTAACAAATGAATGGATAAATAAAATGTGGTACATACACATAATGGAATATTATTCAGCCATAAGGAAAAATGAAGTTATGAGACATGCTGCAACATGGAAGGACCTTGAAAACATTATGCTCAGTGAAATAAGTAAGGCACATAATGAGAAAAATTGATGGTATCACTTATAAAAGATGACTAGAATGGCAAATTTGCTGAGCTAGAAAGCAGATTAGAGGTTACTGGGGGAGAGGGGGAGAGGGAAAACAAAAACAAAGAAAGAAAGAATATAGTCAAATGCATTTAAAACCATTCAATAATCTGAACATTCCAAACTGAATAAAAATGAATTATATGAATTTTTTTACATTGATATCTAGAGTCCATTTCCTTATAACTAGGGTTTCTGACAATATTTTAGTAGGTTCCAAAATGTTCCATTGACTGACTAATGCTATGTATTAAGAATAAATAAATAGTGAGCACTCTAGGCATGGTCTATGTCCTAGTGAAGCTTAAAGTTCAGGAAGGAGAAAAATAAATGCTTCACTCTGGGTCACATAGTAGCACAGGGTGAAAATTTAATTTGAACCCAAGTCTGTAAAGTTCCAGGTACAGGCACATTATTATTACTCACTGCATTTCCCCATCAATATACTCTCCTTTTGCTTATGTTTGGCTTCATTTGTTCATACCCAAATAATAATAAACTATAATTGAATTAACTTGCACACTGACATCTTAAATTCTCTTAAAATTCAAGTTCAAAGTTGAAAGATGTCCCAGGGGAAACAATACCTGTGTCACTGTCAACACACCACTGATCTCAACAAGTTATTTAACCCCCCTATATACAGTTTCCTAAATTGTGTCATGATGAAAACTAAGGGTTTACCTTTTTGTCAATTCTTATGGGATCTTAGGAATACTGGGAGGTTTTATGCATAAATTATATCAATTTCCTTTGACAAAAAACATGTTTTTGCATGAGGATTTTAATAATATGAAATATTTTCTAGTTGATAATTATCAAGTTTAATTTAAAATATGAAAGTATAAATTGTCATCAGAAATAAAATTGCTTTGAAACAGTAAATTTCATTGCATATTAAACAAGAGATGTATAGGAGTCATATTAAAATTCAAGGTATGAAAGCATCTATATTCTTTAAACTTGAGATTTAAAAAAACTTGTCTAACATAAGAAGTAAACCACAGTTATTGGATAGCTAACCTCAGTGGATTTTTCACTGATGTAATAGTTTTATATGAATATTTATTTTTTAAACGGATACTGGTCCTAAACCCCTTGGAATTCTTTGTGTTCATACCAACTAATGATCCAGATTTGATTTACCCATTTAGGAATTATGACTCATAGTTTCCATATAACCTGTCAAATAACTGTTTGGCTGTTTTTCAAACTCATTCTAGTAATGTTATTAGCCATACTTTCTCATAACTCATGGTGGCAGACTCAAACATGCTAATTCTGTGTTCCAAAAGGACATTATTGATAGGTGGATTTTTAGTTTATCCATTACTTTTGTATTAATGCTCTTGGATTTACATTTTTTCCGTTTATAAGACCTGAAATTTACCAGGATTTGGATCAGTGTGAACTGTAACTCAGTTTTTAGTCTCCTAAGAAAAATATCAATGTTGAATATGAATATGTATCATATTTTAGGCTTTTTAATATCTGCGAGCACAGTGAATTTTGTTTTGTTGATATATTTTTTAAGACTTGGGCAAAATTTAATTTTCTTGATGTCAAAACCTCTTGTTGATATGTAGTGAAATAAAATTTACCATGCTCATGATGATTTAATTATGCTCATAAATCCTTAGAACTCTCTAAATATTTTTGTGTGTAAACACAAAATTATATTTCTTAGACCCATATTAGTACTGAGATGTATCAATTTTGAATCCATTTCAGGGAGTTTTTTGTTTTTTTGTTTTTTTTCATTTTTAAATGGAAGCTTTTACGAATACCCTTCCTTAAAAGCCTGTCATCTCATTATTTTGCTATTAAATACATTTTTAATCAAACATTTTGAAAATCATTTTTCTTAAATGCAAGAATCCAAATAAGCAAGCTCTCAGGCAGGTTATCCATCTGAGTTCTAAATAAATACAAAAGCTCTGTTTATTCTGGTCTAGTAAATTATGTCACTATATTTGAAGAATGATGGAAAAGATATCGCCTATAAAGTCACAGCAGATTACTTGAAGACGAGTCTACCATATCTGAGCCAAACACACTGTATTATCTACTATTTTCAGAAAACCTGTGGTTTGTACTACTGTCATCAATTATGCTGAAGTGCTCCAGAAGGGCAGAAACCTGTGGAAGAGTCACCCCAAAGTTCATTTCAGACATTTTCAGACTCGCTCATAGGTTGTATCCCTTCCCCTTCAGAGACCTCAGTCTGAATTGTAGTTTGTGGTTTTCCTTTTTAAAGGAATTGCATGAATATTTTAAATGTAATCCAGTGTACTATGCTATTGATCGTGCATTATTTATGTTAAGACTCTTTAATCTAAGGCCTTGCACAGTGTGTGACAGGATGAGTGGGCTGAAATTCATCCATGCACTTAGGGTCATTAACTCAGGGTGTAAATTCCCAAGGTAAGTGCATTGGTTTCTCTGCAGTTTGTTTACAAATGGGAGAAAATTAATATAAAGGTTTGAAACAAATCAGTCTGGGTGGGGAATACCACACCTATGCACCCCATTCATTTGTATTAAGAAATAAATATCAAGTTACCTCAAGAATAAGACATGTTTGAACAAGATGAAAGGAGCGTAATGACTGACCTGCTTGTTTCCAATGTAAAAGAAAACCATGAAGTATTTCTCACTTGGAAATGTCTTAGTAAAGCTCCACTTATTCATTTTAGAGACTATTTATTATTCTAAGAGTTCCCACAGCTTGTATATAATCTCCCAAAGGACAGGATGTATTTTGTTTATTTTATCCCAGCTATCCCTCCCCCTCTTGAGGCAAATGTTACCCTCTTCTACTTTAAAAAACACTTTAGAGTGGTGGAGCATAAATCCCCACTCTTTAAGTGTGGGCTGTACTTGTGACTTCCTTCCCAAAAGTATCGAATGGAAGCGGGGAAAGGAGTAACATTACAGTGGAGAAACCTGAGGATGCTGCCTCAGCCAGGTGACTAAGTAGCACGGCAGTGTGAAGTCGTGGGATGAACCTGTGATGGGATGCCCTGAGAATGGCACTTTCCCTTTGTTTTTCCTTCCCAAAACTCATAACCCCAGTCTAATCATGAGAAAAACATCAGACAAATCCCAGTTGAGAGACATTCTACAGAATACCTGACCATTCCTCAAGGTCATTAAAAACAAGAAATGTCTCTAAGAAATAGTCCCAGCCAGAAGAGCCTGAGGAGAGTAGTAACATGCGGTTTACTGGGATCCTGCCATAGAAAAAGGAAACTAAGGAAATGTGAATAAAATATGGACTTTAGTTAATCATAGTATATCTATATCCATTCATTAATTATGACAAATATACCATATATGATCAATGTAAGATTTTAATAGTAGGGAGAAATGGATTTGGAGTATATGGGAACCCTCTGTACTATTCTTTGCAATTTTTCTGTTAATCTAAAACAGGGGTTCTTAACATAGGGCTTAACATAGGGTCTGTGAGGCTGAATTGAAATAAAAATAAAACCAGTATTCTTGGGGGATGTGTTGGTGCGGGTGTGATATATTTATTAAATAATACACACTATAGTGTGGACATAGTAAGGGGTCCGTGGTTTTCACCTGACTGGCATAGGGGTCCATGGAACAAAAAAGGTTAAGAACCCCTGCTCTAAAACTATTCTAAAAATTGAAAAGTTTATACAAAAATCTCTAGAGAATTTCTGTACATAAAATATCTGCATTAGAACCATTATATGCCCAGAGGAATCAGATATGTATAAGGGTATTGGGCTTTTCTGTCATTTTTAGAGAGATATGTATAGTGCTAGCTGTTCACAATTAATATTCTGTATAATATGACCAGCATCATCTTCCAATGGTAATGTTGCCATTTCTGAACCCTAGATTATCCAAATTTATATCATCAAAAATTGAAACCTAGGGATCAACTCTATTTGTCTTGTGGACTCAGATATTAGCCCTTCTCTTGAATCTAAGGAAATGAGGTTTTGTGCACATTTTAAGGCAACAGTTTTTGCTCCAATGCAGTGTGTTGTACAGCAAGTCAGGTTAACCATTTTCTGGGTATATATTAATCATCTTTTCTGTGCTATGCCTTAGTTTACATGCTAAAGACGAAAGGATGACACATTCCAGGCTTCAAAGAGCTCACTCTAGTGCTTCGGGACAAAGAAAACAGTTATAACAAAGCATCTGTGGGGCAGTTAGGAAAGGCAACCACATATTTATTGAATGATTACTTTATACAAAGCTGTGCTGTAGCCACTTGGGGTACATCAGCAAAAAGCACAGACCAAGACAAGCCTTCATGAAGCTTGCAGTCTCTGACAGAAAATGCATCCTTATCTTGAGCTGGAATGTGAATTCCTGTGGTGCCCATCAGGAAAAAAAAAAGGTTCATTTTGATCACATAAATCCTTCTCTGCTTTCAGGATAGCAGTTGTGCCTCCAAATCCCCTCCCTAGTCCAATGCCAGAATACTCTCTTTTCCTGGAATATTTCCCAGTTCCTTCCAATATTCTCAACATGATTCAGACTCAAGTTCTTTTCCTGTCCTATTTTGGACATCACTGTGGTGTAATTGGAAAGGTGCTACCTTACACGTCAGGAAGGAATGCCTTCAAATGTTGGTTCTGCCATGAAATAGCTGTGATCTTTGCGTATATAATGCAACCATACTGAGCCTCAGTCTATAAAACAAGATTAATATTTTTATCTCACAAAATTACTGGAAATATCAGAGAGAATTTATACAAAATGACTAGCAAAGGCCTGGGCAAATAGTAAGTGTTCAAAAAAATAGCAGCTCATTATAAACTAACCAATCCCCTTTGAAATATGCTTTTGTTGAACTACATCTTCCTCCACCTGCACTTTTGCTGTTGAGTTTTTGGACCTAAGTGCAAACTGGCATTTAGCTCCTTTAGTTTTGTTATGTGTTTATAATCCTAATCAGAAATCCTTTTTTTTTTTTTTTTTTTTTTTTAGTTTTTATTTATTTATTCATTTATCCCCCCCCCTTGCTGCTTGTGCTCACTGGGTCAGCTAACCACGCCGTGCGGGCGAGCTTGCCTTCACCAGGAGGCCCCGGGAACCGAACCGGGGCCTCTCATATGGTAAACGGGAGCCCTACTGATTGAGCCACAGCCGCTTCCCGTGAAATCCTTAGGGCAGATGTGTTTTGGAATTTCAGCCTTTAGAAGGCAATGCAGGGCCCCCATGTATTACCTGTTACATAACAGCTCTGGGAGAGTGGTGGCTTGGTCTGGAAAAGCTCCTTGTAATTAAATACATCAATAATTCTGCAGTAAACCGTGCAGATGTTCCCATTAAATTGAATAAGGACTTACACAACCTTTTAGCACAGGTCAGGTTTTGCCACCAAAAGGGTTTTCAGGGGAAATTGTGGATAAGGAATTGTTAACTTTAGTCACTTGTTAAGATCGTTTTGAACCCTGAGTCTGCCCACCAACCATACTTGAGCATTCCCTCTTCCTTTTATAAATATACTTTCTATATCTTCATTTAAGATAGTGATGAAAATGACAATGAGCAGAAATATTTTTCTTATAGACCTTTAACCAGATCCTGAGATGTTTTTGTTTTTCATTCATTTAAAAAGTTGTTTGTCCTTGAGTATAATTACCTAATATTTAGATAAACTCTAAAATTTGTTTTCAATGGCTTGTTTATTTCTATATCTATGCTTTGTAGTAAATGCCCTGGGAGCTTTTTCCTTTTCTTTCTGTTGTAATTCACCATAGTATGTTGTATTATCTCATACTAATTTTCCGGTGTTTATGAAAATCATGTTGAATGGAATTTCAGTTTCAATAATATTGAGATAATGTTATTATCAGAGACTTTGCAAATTATGTTTATTTCATGTGTCAAAATCTTGACCAAAAAAATTGTATGTTTTCACAAAAATATATAATTTTTAGCCAGTAGAGGGAGTCAATTACAACTAAAAGTAATTTAGGGCAGACATTCAAAAAAAAGTAAATATAAATTTTAATCTGTGGATTTTAAAATACATAAGCACATAATTTTAAATTATATACTGTAGTTTAAACCTCAGTATAGCCTAATTTAATAAATTTTCATTTTGGAAGGAATCACAACTTTGTCTTTATTTGCATAAACCATACTCATCAGTATCTTTCAATACAAAGTGTGAAAAGGATATGAACATAAAACGTGTTTATATTTGAGAGCTGTATAAAAACTAGTGTCTCAATTGTCTAAAGAAGTAAAAATAGTATAGCTCTAAAATATAATCATATCAAGTTGCATCTTTGAGCCTGTGATTTCTCATTATCAGATTAACTTTTAAAGTTGGTATAAAAATCTTACAAAGAAAAGCATATTTTCATCCGTTTTCTTTAGAAGCCTGTCGTGGGGCTTCCACCAGGTCACGTGTAGTAACCGCAGGCTCTCTGAGGAAGCACGTGACTATTCACTTCCTAAGGGAGCGAGCCTCGGCTCCACAGCATCTCCTCGTTGTACTGCGTTACTCTCCACCTGCATGCCCTCGTTACAGTGTAGTTCACCTCAGATTAGTTTGTTTTACTTTGCTGAATTGATGAGAAAGAATAGGCAGCAGTTTCATTAGCAAATCTGGTGATCAGGAAGGTGTAAGAACACATCCTTAATTCCGCGTAAAAAGTCTGCTAACTTCATAGAATTAAACAAAGTGAACACTATTTAATGCCAAATGCTTTCTCTTAACCCTTCAGTCTGATTGGCCCACACCACCACCCTGAGGCTGTTCTTTGTGATGGACTGTCTTAATTGATGGACTGTCTTAATTGTGGCTACTATTGGTTTATTTTTGAGAGGAACTAGAAAACTGAAAATTTTACTCAGTAAGAGGATCACTCCAGCTGAGAGGTTTGATATTATTTTTCATTCTTTTTTTTTTTTTTTTTAATAATTTATTTGATCATCACTTGGAAGCACTGGATTAAAACCAGAGCCTGAACTACAGAGCATTACAAATTTAAATTTCCTAAAAGAAGTTAGAAGTAAACTAGCAAAACATAACTCAACTCTGGGTTTGTAACACTTTAGCATCACCTGTAACTAATAGCCTTAGAAGACACTCCTTTTATTATGTATACCTAAATATGTAAACAAAAAAATTTTTAGACAGAGGCTAGATTTTTCTTCCTGTCTTGTTCGTTTTTTAATTTTTAAAATTACTTTTAATTTGTGCACATTCTATTGTACGGGGAGCTATGTTCAATTCTGTTTATCAAGCATTGATGTAAGAAGGCATTCTGAATAACGTCACTGAGTTCTTCTTGTTGTGAGCATGTGTTATGTGTGCTATATGTCCCAGAAGACATTCCAGTGCTGTTGGAGGCTTTGGAGATTTTATGGGACAGTTGTCGGTACATATTCAAAAGGGAGTAACATGGGATTCTGAAAATATGCCCTTTTAGACTACTAAAAGCTTTATATACAATAGGGCTATTATACAAAGACCCATTTCTTTTGTTGTTGTTTCTCTTTTTAATTGTCAATGACCTCTCCCAAGCAAGGTGGACCCTCGATTAACATCCTATATTATACATAATTAGAATAACCTTATCTTATTTTATAAAAATCTAGCATAGTAGACAAACATGCTTTTAATGACACTAGCAATTTTTTCTATCTTGTAGTACAGCAGTAATATGTAACATGTTCAAACTGATTGAGGATTGTTTTAGTGAAAATGCATGGTTTTTTTTCTTTACATTACACAGGGGACTGCAAGGGATTTTAGGAGTGATTGAATTATGGGGACATTCTCCAGGTTCCAACTTTGTAAAGGAGGAATAAGCAAATAGGTGATGGAGAGAGGAGGGCGCCACCATCATTCCTCCACTTTCACAAAATATTTATAAAAGAAGTATTAACTGAAGTTCTAGTACAGGGTCACTTTACATTTCCAGCGTCTCTACATAAGCCAGTGCCAAGTCTCCCACAACTTTTCTTTTTTTTCAATCAGTGATTGGTTCAGACAGTAAAATCACAAGGCCTATCACTGCTACTCGAAAAGAAAGATTGTTTACTATTTTTTTTTTTTTAAAGATTTTATTTATTTATTCATTTATCCCCCCCTTGCTGCTTGTGCGGGCGGGCCTGCCCTCACCAGGAGGCCCCGGGAACCGAACCCGGGGCCTCCCATATGGTAAACGGGAGCCCTACTGATTGAGCCACAGCCGCTTCCCTGTTTACTATTTTTAATCAGACTTTAGAGACTGAGTGTAAGCAAGTTTTTATCCATGTTGCTTATCTATATATACTACATAGCCTGTCATTTAAACGTGTAAGTTAGCAATAATAATAAATAATTCCTCAGAGCTCAGAATCTATTACCAATTACAGGAAGCTCTCCGAGTAGAAGTTACAGCACAAAAACCATGTCATGAAAAGCTCTGATATGGGAAGCCTCCCAGAACACAGGCACTTTGGAGACAGTGTGGAAGGAAAGCTTTATGGTTGGAGAGCCAGCTTTTAAGCTGAGAGTTGATTCTGTTTGTTTTCATTTTTCCCCTACTGAAAAATTGAAAACAAATCTGAAACCTGATGTTTTTATTAGTTTTAAAACCTACATTGTAAAGATTCACGGTTCACTTAAAATTTATTGACTTTTAGTGCAGTAGGTGAACTACATGAAATGATGCTGTTTTAAATAGCTTCTATTGTTGTTCTGAATAGAAAATTAACAAGATTGTCATGGAAACCTTAGGGAAAAGTAAAAATGATTACAGTCCTACCTCAGCAATCATTCATTCATTCATGCACACATGCATTAATTCAACAAATACTTTGTATTAAGGGCTCTATAAGCTAGTGAGTATAATAGCAAAGAAGACCTTTATGGAGCTACCATCTAGACAAGAGGAAGACAAACACTTAATATTGGCATAATGAGTGGGGTAAAGGGGATTGATTGTAGGATGCCGCCATGACAGTATATAGGGGAAAGAGCAAATGTGGTCTAGGGTTCAGGCACTGGCTGAGACCTGAAAGAAAAGGAAGAATTATTTAGAGGAATGGTGGGAGAAAGTGTTACAGGGAAGGGGTCAGCAAGTCCTTTTTTTAAAGTAGGAAAAAAAAAGACTGTGATAAAAATCAATATATAAATTTCTGAGTATTTCTTTAGGATAGATCCCTACTGTACAATTACTGAGTCAAGGGGTAAGAACATTTTAAAGCTCTTGCTGCAAGTCATCAGGGAACGCTTGGCAAATGGCACTCCAATGACCTCCTGCCTCTGGTGTATAAGCATACATATTGTGCAGAGTGCTTGCCAGATTTAAGTGCGCTTAGATTTAATAGATGAAAAAAATCACTTTTCATCATTTTAGTTTAGAATTCTGTGATTATTTGTGGTGCTGAAGAGTTTTTCATATACTTATTAGTTATTTTGTATTTATTCTTTATTGTTCATTCTTTGTCCACATTCTTAGTCCATTTTTCTATTGGGATCTTGGTGATCTATTTTAACAATCTCATGTGTTCTTTCACAGAATAATATTAACCTTTTTCATATTTGTGTCAAATTCTTTTGCAATTTGTGTTTTCTCTTTTAATTTTGTTTTTTAACATGCTGGTTAAATACATAAATATATAAATATAGAACAATGCTTCAATATTTATTCACCAGTTGTAACAATCATAAGATTATATTAATTGGGAAAGATGTGGGAGGGGGAAGGGTGTGGTATATGGGAATCCCTTATACTTTCAATATAACTTTTCTGTAATCTAAAACCTCTTTAAAAATAAAGTTTATTATATTAAGAAAAGACTTTGAAATATTAATTTTAAAATATCAAAATCTGTTGATATTTTCCTTTATAATTTCTTCCGTTGCTCTTGTGCTTTGAAAGTTCCCATCCACAGATAAATATTCACCTCAATGTATTTCTAAGTAATTTACTGTCTCTTTGTTTACATGTTATGCTTATCAAACTAGAGTTTATTTTGATGTTTGTGTGATATATCCAAACTGACTTTTTGGAAAGAGCCAGTTTCACCGTCTACCTCTTCCTTATTGTCATCTATTTCAGTCTTCTATATACATGGATCTGCTTTTGATCTGTTCTCTTTCACTGACACATGTGCACCTTCTCGTACCTCTGCCACACATTTTTAATTATTATAGATTCCTAGTATATCTTAATATCCAATAGGTGTGCTATCTAATCCACTGCTCTTCTTTAAAGATGAAACTCTTACATTAGCATATGTGTAGTGTTGTTTTCAATACTTCTCCTAGTTTTTACCCCATCCACTGAGTGTCTCTACCCATCACCAGTCACCCAAGCACAAAGTCTGGGTTTGACTTAGTCACTTGTCCTGTTGATCATCTGTCACTAATTTTCCTGGGATATCCACTTTTTTCTACCCCCCACAACTCTTGCCCTTGTTCAAGTGCTCATCACCTGTCCACGACTATTGCTTCAGCCACTCTGCAGAGAGACCTTCCTTCCTCTCCCTTTGCCTTCTCCCAGCCATCCTCCACACTGGTGCCACCGTGACTGTCTTTTTTTAAGAATGAGCTAAATATATATTTTAATTGCCATTTTAACCCTTTTAAGTGTGCAATTCAGTGGCATTAATTACATTCACAATGTTGTACAACCAGACCGCTGTTTCTTTTATCACCCCAAACAGAAATGCTGTACACATTAAACATTAAGTACCCATTTCCCCTCTCCCCAGCCCCTGGAAACAACCTCTAAACTACTTTCTGTCTCTATCAATTTGCCTATTCTAGATATTTCATATAAATGGAATCAGACAATATTTGTCCCTTTGGATCTGGCTTATTTGACTTTGCATCATGTTTTCAAGATTCATCCATGTTGTAGCATGTATCAGAACTTCATTCCTTTTTAGGATAAATAATTTCCCAATGTATGTATATACCACAAAAAAATATGTTTGAGACCTTGTTTTCAATTCTTTTGGGTATATACGTAGGAGTAGAATTGCTGGGTTATATGGTAGGTCTATGTTTAACTTTTTGAAGAACCGCCAAGGTGTTTTCTACCACGGCTACACTACTGTACATTCCTACTAGCAATACACAAGGGGTCCAATCCCTCCACACTTATTATTTTCTATTTTTTTAATTATAGTTATCCTAGTTGGTGTAAAGTAGTATTGCATTATGGTTTTGATTTGCATTTTCCTAATAACTAAAGCCTTGGTTGTCTTTTTGATACAAACATAATCATGCCACTTCCCTGCCTTAAAATCTTTCTAAAGTTCATCACTTTCAGGATAAAGTTCAGATTCTTTGGCAAGGTCTTAGAAGTCCACTACCCCTCTTTCACCTCAACTCCATCTGCCACCCTCCACACACATATTGTGTGCTTCCCCACCCACCCTCCACACACATATTGCCCAGCAAGCTTAAACCTTGGTGAATTGCATTCACACTTCATTAATGTCAGCTCCTGTCAAAATGCCATAATTTGCTCGTGCCTGGCAACCTCACCTGCTTCCCTCTTCCTTTCTCTGCCCATCCCCAACACTAGCCCAGGATATTGGGCCTCCTCCTCTGAGCTTCAAGCACTGTCACCAAGTCTACCCTGGGAGTCATAACACTGCAATGCTATTGTGAAATGTGCATTGTGCAGTGTCTCCAAAGTTTCCATGAAGGCTGGACCTCCGTCATTCCTCTCTGAATCCCAGCCCAGGATATGGCATGATCACAGTCAGTGGACCATGCATGAGTAAGGATATAAATGTGTATCTGTACTCACTTACACTTAACTCATCTCATGGTGCTTCTTTAAAACAGAGGGAAGTTAACAAGAATTATCTGGAATAATTTTTCCCATGGTTACTGTGAATTGTTTTCTTCCTTGAATTCTAAACTTCCTTGAATTCTAACTACTACTTTCTATTGATCACAGAGACTCTTACCCTTTCTGAGTCCTCTGCTTATTAAATAGAAAGATTCATTAACATGTACATAAAAGAAACTCCCTTTGTCTACCACCCACTCTGCATTTAGCTTTTGAATAAGCTATTGATGTGCATTGCATTATGTCTTCTTTTGCTTTGTTATGGTGACTTTTAATTGAGGTTGTCTTTATTACACTGCCTCTTATTGCCACTTTGTTGTAACTCATTTCCTAGTAATTGGATATGTACCTTCTCTGAAATGTAATTTTCTTTGGGCTTGTAAAATACACAGAGTAAGCCATACACATGAACCTTTTCATGGAACTTTGCTGTCACTAAAAATAAGGATCAAAAATACTACCCTTACAAGCAGAACTCTAGATACTTAAACACTAACTGAAAATTGTCAAGAGAACAAAAGGAGTGAATTTAGCATAAGAGATCCCAAATTAGGGGAGGAAAGTATATTTCTAGAGCATTATTAAATGAAAACATCATAGTATCACAGTGAAAAGAAGCACTTAACCTTTCCCTAACAGATGATCTGAGATTCATTCCCATGAAGAGTAAATAAAATGAGCCTTGTAGTCTCCTCTTTAATGTAACATCATAAATATAATAAGGCCAACATTAAAAAATTTAGCCTAACTCAGTACAAAACCTAGTATAAATGGGTAGAAATGGCAGAGTACTCTTGTTTCTATGATGTAGGGGGTGGGGGTGAGGGGGATCTGCATATTCTTTTTCCCATCATTTACAACCCAGACTTCTCAAAATGGAATTAGAATTTGTGTTGCATGACCAGCTGTATAATACTTGAATACCTTGAGATTTAATTTTTTGAATGACTGCATTCACTATAATGTCAGCATCCATGAAAATAATTTTTCCAACTCCTTGTACAGTTGGAATTCTAAAAAGTGATTGATGACTAATGAAGTAGCTAGTTATTACAAAGATAACCATGTAAAAGCTATGTGAATGGATTCTGCTGAAGATTTAAATGAAATAAGCCATTTAAGCTAGTGTGAAATTAATTCAAGAAGGCTTAATCAGCAGGTATTTATTGAACACCTACTGTGTGTCTAACACTTTGATGAGTATGTAAACACTCATTGAATTATTTGATTCGACAAGGCAAATATTTATGAAACAACTTGAGGTTAATTGTGTGCTAAACTCGGAGGTATTGTGCTATGGACCATTGGAAGAATCCAGAGAGGGAAGAGAGCCGTGAAGTCAAGAATTGGAGAGAGCTTCCTGTGGGCAGCCCGAGAGCATGTAGCTGTTTATGCTTATATATTTTTGGGGTATCTTTCTGGAATTATTCCATAAAGTGTTAACAGAAGTTGCCTCTGGAGAAAGGATCCAGGGAAGACTTACTTTTTAAAATGTTCCCAGTGAGATTGTTTGGATTTCTTACCTTGTGCATATATTTACTATCCACAAAATAAAATGTGTGTCCATTATATAATTAAAGTGGAGCTCCTCACTGGGAAAAGCACCATAGTAAGCAATGGCCAAGAGGCAGTTATGAAAAAAGAGGAAGGGGTGGAATGAGGCAGAGGAGGAGACAAAGAGGAAGAGGAGGAGACCATGAGGACACTGGGAATATCTTTAGGGAAGTAGGACCCTATGAATGTGTGTAGAAAGGTAGAGTCAGTTTTGTTTATTTGCACAACAGGTTTTGGCTTCAGATTGCCAAGATATGAATTCCAACTCCATGACCTACTCATTGGATCTTCTTAGACTTAACCTCTCTGAACTTCAGTTTCTTCTTTTGCCAACCAGGAGTTATGGCCCATCTAGTGGTGTTACTCAAGATAAACATGTGCATCAAGCACATAGCACAGTGCCTGGCATATGGCAGTTTAGAAGTTTAGGTGGGCAGCAGGAGGTTTAGAGTGCATTGGAAAGGGACAGCTTGGAGGCAGGAAGACTCAGACCACAATAAAGCCTTTCTTAAATTCTGCCAGTCATACCTCTGAAACGTCTCTTAAATCCATCCTCTCCTCCTTTGTCCTGACACCACCATGCTGGTTCAGACCCCTGTCATCTCTGGCTGGAAGTACTAGAATATCCTCCTAACTAACCCCGCATTTATGTAATAAATCTGGCTGGCTCCAGCTGTTCTATCCAGCCCTTTGGGCTCCCAAATGAAGCCATCTTCTCCAATATAAGCTTTATTAGTTACAAAAGAGATATTTTGCTTTTCATCTGCCTGACTCTGTTGTACACGGTCCTTTTGTTTTTGCTCTTAGATGGGGGGAAAAGGAGTGTTAATTATTGAACCACTCAAGATCCACTAGTACTAATTTACTGCATGTTTACATTTTAATCATCTGTCTGCATCTGTCTTGGACACTAAACTCACCGCCTTAAGAGTGAGGGCTCTTTCTTATCTGTCTTTGTATACCAGCCCCTGATGCATCATGGCGCTTAGTCAACGAGTATCTGCTTGTTGAATGCACATGGTAATCTAGGGTGAAATGGGCCTGAACCAGGGCTATGGTGAGAATCAAGAGGAAAGAGTGGATAATGGTCATAACAACAAGAGCACTTACTGAGCTTGCTACCTCGCTAAGTACCTCACGTAGATTGTCACTGAAGCTTCCCAACAAATTTGCAAGGTAGATATTGATATTTTCACCAATTTACTTATGAAAATCTGAGTTTGTCCATAATCACATAGTAGGAAAAGAAGTTTTAAGATGTCAACCCAGACAGTCATACTCCAGAAACTGCTAAAAATGTAAAAGAAAAATAAACAGGGTTTTTTATGTAACATCAGTATAGGACTTGCATGGTGCTTCCATCTACTCTACCTTGGCTCTCCTGAGCGGCCAGATAAGCTAGACAGACTCAGATAGAAACCCTGGAAGGGATAGTGGAGAAAGACCACCTTAAGCCAGCACGGGAGGGGCAAGACTATTATTACTACCTTCATTGAACAAATGAGGAAACGAAGAACTCAGAAGTTAAACAAGCTCATCCAGTACAAATCTGGGTGTTTGCTCTCTACGATTCTATCATGACAAGGTTCCAGAGGATGAAAGCAGAAGAGGAAATGCCACCTAGAGCTCTACCCTAGTATAGTAGAAGGTTGGTGCTTGACAGAAAGAAGAAGACAGGTGAATTGGATCTATCTTGGGGAGAATTTGTTAACTTCTGCTTTACATAGGTGGAATTTCAGATAATGGTGGAAATTTCAAATATCGATGTACTATGTACTATTGAAGATATGAAACATGCCCAAGTATCTGATGGCAAAAGTCCTATTTAGTGATGTGTTTCGTTCTTTTTCATAATCTTTGGTTATTTTAAATATTGTAAGAACCATCACTTTTGATTTTATTTTCTCTCTTCTTCACAGTGAAAATTATTTTCTAGTTCTAGAATGCAGATAAATCTAGATGTGTGGTCCAGATCAATAAAAAGAGGATCAATAAACTTTTATTCTTATTCTACTTCCTCTTTACTAAGGAGTCTTGATTTGCATTTTCTGATTACAGCAATTTGTCTGCGATGTTGACATGAGAAATGTCATTTGAATAGGGTCAGAACTTCCTCCAAGGGGAATAACTCACTTAAAATGCCCTCAAATCCATTGCTTTACATCCTCATTTACACCTTCTCTTTCCTGAAACTTAGTTCAAATTGGGGCTTTCAGTGGACATCCCTGCTCCCCGCTCAGACCAATGGAAACAGAAGGCCCACTTCCCGGCTCTTTGCCACATAACCTGAAATAAGATCTTAAATTTCTGATTGCCCCCAAATTGAGCCCTGAGTGAGTTCAAGACTGAGGATGAGATGAGTTTGTTTTGTTGGCCACTTGTGAGCCCATTCCCTGTCCTAGTTAAAGATATTAAGGTGGCCTTGAAAATAGTTTATTTAATGGTGTGACAGCTGTGTTTTCACAAGAAAGCTCATAGTGATGAAATTAATACCTGTAGTTGCCCTCTCCAAGGAACTTTGCACATATTAACACATATTAGCATATTTATCCTTCTCACATCCCTCTGAAGTGAGGAAAAGGTCATTGTTTTGCTTCTCTAAATGCAAGGAACGTAAGGTATGGCAAAGTGAAGCTTGAGGGAGGTCAGGAGAGAAAGGAATTCGGTCTTTATCTTCTTCCCTTTAGTGTATACTCCCTTTGTTCATGATTGCTAAAGTTCAAACAATTTGATTCCTCTGTTCACTAATATATTCACTTATTCCTTTCTTCATTTGCTACCAAATGTTTATAAAGCACTAGCTGTGTGTCAGGTGCTAGGGATAAAACTTGTCTCCATAACATTTCAAACCTTCATTGCTGTACAGAAATTACTTTGTGGCTTACACAACCCAGAGTGGCCTTTATGGGAAGTATGGTTTGTAAACTACTGGCATACAATATTCATTCATTCAGCAAGCAAACATTTTTTGAGTGTCTGCCAATTTGGCAGACCCCTAACGACCCTCCTAGACCTCGAATTCTATAACCGTAAAGATTTGGTTTATTTTTCATATTAAACATATTCTGCCTTTTTCTAAGTGTTCTTTTTTGGCCAATGACCATTATATAACTATCAGGAATATAGAATTTGTAGAATTTCTGCATTGTTAGGCTGTCCCTAATACTTTTTAGATTATTATTCTCATCAGAAAACAAAATTAAACAGGATGACAAGGAGCATGAATCCTCAAGGTTAGAGTTTTCTAATGATTGAGGGAGCAGAACTGGTTGACTTGTGTTTCTGTGTGTCCACTGGATCAGGGGACCATTCATTGAGAAATGGAAGTACCCTACATCTGTAAAGAGCCCCACAGTGTTGTGACATTTTGTCCTTTTAAGGTAGAGTTTTGAGATACAGTAACTTCTGTTTATCATTCGCTTCCCGTAAATATATTAGCTGTATTATAATTTGTTTCTTCCTTCTCTTCACTTAGTTCTCTCAATTTCTTTCCTGCGTCATTCTCATCTGCCCTCCGCTGCCTGCCGTACCCTCTGCCTGGGATGCTTGCTGCTCCCATGGACACACACCTCCTTATCCTTCAAGATCCAGCTCCAATGCCACCTACTCTGTGAAGCTTTCCCACAGTTTCCTCACATCCTCACTTATCGCCTCACTTATCCGTTCACCTCACTAATTCGTTCGTTACCTATTTAGGGTGATTTCTGCACATATGAATTACGTCACAGAATGGCATTCATTAAATCATATTTCTTTTCCATTCTGTAACCTGCTGTATCCCCTTCTCCTTAAAGACAAGGATCATCGTTCACATTTTTGTACCTCCAGTACCTTAACCAGTGCTCTAAACAGTTGCTTTCGGCTTACTAGCAGCACACAGCAGTGTTTTGGATAGGCTAACCTCCCACCTGCCCAGCAAGGTTTTTTAGATTTATGCTCATAGATCAGTCCCTGTAGCTGTGGACGTCGCCTGGAGCCAAGAGGAGAAGTAGCAAGGTGTGCGGCCCCACGACTTGCTATGTATGCCAACCCTGGACTAATTGGTCCAATTTTAGAACAGGTGTTCTCTGTCCTGCAGACTGTTGCTGACAGCAGAGGGAAGAGTTTGCCACCTGGTCAGAATTTGTATAAACAGATGCCAAAAAGAAAAAGCTTAGATTGCATGCTGTGTCAGCAGCTCAGGAGGGCTTTGAGCAAAGTGTCTTTCCTTCTAAGAACAAGACTTCTCTTGCTCACAAGCATGACTGGCCCCTCTTCTTGACTCAGAAGCCAGAGCCTATTCTAGGAACCAAGGCATTTTGAAATGCTCATTCCTCCTGTTAAAAATTAACACACCTCACTGCACTGGACGCCCAATGGGCCTCGTGTCTTGGACAGGAACAGGTGATTTGGAAGGGGGTATAAAAAGGTTTTCTCCTTTTAGAAAAGCTGCCTTTCTTCAATGAAATGAAAAACGTCAACCTCAGAGATCCGGAAAGGTGACAGGCCTCAGATAAGATAAAAAAAAATAGAAGGTCACTATTAGCCATACCTTCAGCTTGGAGCTGGGGCTGCCCTTAGCCTCTGGGCATTTCTTTGTCATTGCTTTGCCTACTGTGGCCATCCAGGAATTGAATCATCTACCTGCTAGGATATGGAAGCCCCTCTGGAAAGTGATGGCTTATGATTTTATACCTAGAAAACTAGGACGACCATGTGCTAGACAACTGTGGGTTGAGGGGCTGGGGGGAACATTAGGCCACAGGAATAACAGCTAATGTCACCATCATTTATTGAGCCCATAATGTATGCCAAGCACTGTTAAATGCATATCATTTAATATGGTCCTTTATTATCTGCATTTACAGTTGAGGAACGTGATGCTAGCAGATTATAGTAATAATGACATAAAAATCATATTGAGCAGTTACTATGTGCTGGCACTGTGCCCATCTGCAAAGAACTTGTCAGAATCATGATTCAAACCCGGGTTTTAATGGCTCCAAAGTCAAAGCTCTTAACCACTGTTCTCTGCTACCTCCTCTGGATTATACAGAAATGGTTAGTCTAAGTCAAGGGTACTTACAACTTGAATCATGCTGGTAACAGTTGGGTAGCTATGCATGACTCAAGGGTAGCATGTCTAGGATGCTGCCATTCCCATCTTAGATATGGTGAGTATATGTAGCAATTATGACACTCTTCTGCCAGCAGATGGCAGTAAAATGTCTTGAGGAAGGGATGCCTTTTTCTAATGCTCACAATGTTATCCTATAGACTAGCAGTGGCCCTGACAGTGTTAGGGGATATGGAGAGGAGGTGATGGAGTGAAGAACTATTGAGATGAAATTGGCAGGACTTGGTTAATGATTGGATTTAGTGAGGAAGCTAAGACAGAGGACAAAGTCAAGGATATTTCTTGAAGTAAGGACTATAACCTGAATCTTTCTTCTCAATGAGATAGCAAACCCATATGATGTTTTATTTCTTAAATGTCAAATTTGACTGCAGCCACATCAACTGCTAAATTTATGATCAATTCAAACCATTTAATTTTCCCAAACATAGGTCTTCATTTTCTGCATCCACACATAACATATATATATATATATTTTAACATGGTCTCTCCCTTCTAGCAATATGAAATACAATGGTAATCTAAGAAAGGGTGAGGAGTAATGGGATTTTCTCATCCATGAATAAACTCTTACAACAGGTTTTTTTCCATGAGTGGGTTTTAGGGCATTTATGATCCCCCTGGAAATTACTTGTCATGTGCTGTGAGCATATGAATTTGTGTGTATTCTACTGGGGAGAGTTTCTTTAGTATTTTTCAGATTGTCAGATGAGTTCAGGGCCTTAAAACAAAAATGTTTTATCTGAGTAGGTCATGTCACCCCAAAGACACCCGAATAGATTCAGGGAGACAAACACAAATTCCTACAAAGGACCAAGCAGATCACAAAGTGAATTAGTGAATGAAGTAGACCTGGCGGGTAATGTGCTGAGCTGGAGAATGCATCACCCCAAGTCTGAAGAGGCAGCCACTGCTCATCCGTTGAGAGGTGCCATACAGAAGTGCATGCCTGGTGTAACTAGACCTCTTGATTTTTCAAGAGAAGCCACAAAGTGGACTCCAGAAAACTTTTAAGTGTGCACAGACAAAAAAGAATGTATATAAGCCATGTGTAACTCTTGAGCTGCCAGTTGAACAACACTGAGTTAAGGTATCGCCTACGATTGATAAACTGAAGCCCTGGCTCTCCTGGAATGCAGAGACATGCCATGTGAGAAAATACTACTATCACTACTACTACTACTAATTATTATAACTGCAGCCCAAGCACTATTCTAAATACTTTATTTAGAATAACCCCTTCAGCCTTCTCAACAATCCTGTGAGGTAGGCTGTTAATAATGCAAATACTTAGCTGGCATTACTATATGTCAGGTGCTGTTCTAGGACTTCTGGATACCAGGCTAGCTCATTTAATCACAGGGGGCTTTAGTAACTTGCCCTAGGTCAAACACTAGATTTAAACCCAGGCATTCTGTTTCCAGAGCCTGCACTCTTTTTTTTTTTAAGACTTTATTTATTTATTCATTTATCCCCCCTTGCTGCTTGTGCTCGCTGTGTCCATTTGCTGTGCGTTTTTCCGTGTCTGCTTGTATCCCCTTGCTGGGTCGTCCTGCTGCGTCAGCTCACCGCGCTGCCGCATGGGTCGGCTTGCCTTCACCAGGAGGCCCCGGGAGCTGAACCCCGGGCCTCCCATATGGTAAACGGGAGCCCTACTGATTGAGACACATCCGCTTCCCCAGAGCCTGCACTCTTAATCATGCTCTTCTAGCAGGCCCTGGGAAGCTCCAGGTACTGGCCACTCTTCAAATAACTCAGCTGTGGCACTCAGTGGTCCAGGCAAGCCCTCTCCACAATGGCACAGCATTGAGGTATTTCTGACCAAGTGAAGTCAGTCCCAGGTCTTCTGTGAAATCCGTCTCATTTTCATGCATCACCAGACATGCTTTATTCAAACTTTTTAAAAAAATATCCTCTGAAATGAGAAGATCATAAATCCTTTACCAGATGAGATTTTCAAGTGATGGTGATAGATGGCCTTGTCTTTTGTCTTCTGACAAGTTTGGCCCAGACTGTCATCACAACAGTCAAAAGGGGTTGCATCATAATAAGACAGCATCTAGGTACAGTGCGAAAAAGACAGCAACAGCTTAATTCTCCACTCAAACTTCTTTTTCATCCAAATTCCCTCAAATGAGTGAGACTTCCTAAAGATTTTCACAGAAGACACTCAAGAAATAAGTGAGAAATCGCAGTTGTAATGACAGAGAATTGAATTTAATCTGCAGCAGCAATATAGACTCTGTTTTTGCTGGATGAGGATGGGATTACATCATGGGAGCATGCAGTGATTGGCAGAAGGTACTTGTTTCACATCCTGTCTATTAGTGTCAGTGCCGGAACCCAAACCCTGCTGAGAGATTGATCATGGAAAATAGAAGGACGGAGGAAGGGACAGGGTGTGAATTTATGCAAAAGCTGTCATACACCATGAACTATATCAAATGGGTCTCTAATTTCCTACTTAGAAAATGCCCCTTAAAAAAAAAAAAAGTAATAGATTTTCCTTTTAGTTTACAGCTCTGCATTTCCATCAGCTCACTAGTTTTATAATGCTTCCCGTAAGTAGTAGGTCTTAGCATATGCTTTGCAAAATATTTCGTCCTTCTGTGACTCCCTTTTGTTTGACTAAACTCCCTCCCCAAACAAATTCAAAAAGGATCTGTGGAAGGCTTCTCTTCTTGGGGACTAGTTTTAATGTCAGCCCTGAAAATAAAACACTGGACCTGAAGCCAAAAGAAAGATAGCTACAGAATTTTTTTTTTTAATGCCTATAAAGAGAACTTTTGTATTGACTGCTGGGACCCACAACCCAAAATATGGAAGAATAAGTAAGTAAGGGCATGCTGTGAGCATTGTGGATTTACAGGCTTGATAATGATAATTTAGCCATCCAGAGATCTGTACAACCAGAAAGATAAGTCAATGGATCTAACTACCTTTTGAAAAGTATATGTATTATTTTAATATCCTGTGAAACTTCAAAGTAAACTTTTTTCCTCTTTTACTTTTAATTAAATGTTATGACTTTTTTCTTGGTTTGTAGAAGAAAGATCTGGTGTGTCCATTTGATACTTCTCCATATTGGGCCTAAATGTTTCACAGGCTTTGCGTGAAACCAAAGCACTTTTGTCTTCAGCTAGGACCATGGGTATAAGTGACTGAAGGCATGATCATTAAAGGAAACCCTTAACATGAGAAATGACATAATCAGAATTGGGCTACAAGGTCCAATAGGAGCAAATTCCATTAGCAGTTGCATTGGAAATGAGCATGTGAAAGTTAGTTTTAAAGTTAGAAAGGGAGGTAAAAAATCTCATAAAGCCAAAATTGCAATTACATGTGTATCTTGCATTTGTAGCTTGCATTATATGTCTATTAAATAGACTGGTCTAGAAAATAATCTCCTAATGGATGTTTAAAAAACCCTAGGGCCGAGAGGATTTGGGGCAGCACCTTGGAATCCTTTCCAAGCTTGGCTCTCATATATGAAGTTGATTTCCCACTGTTCTTCAGAATACTTTTAAGAGTTCTCTGTGCCCAAAGGGATCTGGGGTATGTTTGGAATCTGCTAGTCTTTGAAGTAAATCTGCTCCATATTCTGAGGCCAGGTGTTTCTAGAACTTTCTAAATTAGAAAATTCTCAAAAGGTTAGGATCCTATATCCCAGATGTATGCATGGGGGAGGCAGGAGGCATAACAAAGCCTCTGGGAATACAGAGAGGACTCAGAAATGGGGAGAGGGGCCTTCGAGCTGACACTAGTTCCTAGAGCTCGCTTAGCCGAGGTCCACTTCAGGTGACCTCACACACGAAGCCCAGCCCATTCCAGAATGATTTATTCCAGTCACCCACAGTGCCTACCCTACACCTACACCCCTAAAATGTGTTTATTCAGGTCCCCTAGTACAGAAAAAAAGCCTAAGAAAGAAATGGTCCAGAGGCAGCGAGGGCCTCCTGCCCATGAAAGCTACTCTACGGACCCCACTACCTGGGGCTGAGATGCCTCTGTTAGGGCTATCCTCTAGCACACACGTCTGAGAGCTGCAGCGCTTTCATGCTCAGCCTTTTGTATCCCAAGGTACATTGATTATATACTTTGAATTAATACCCTCTTATTCTCCCAGCCCTCTCTGCCTATGCCTTTCTTGCATTCAAGAAACATTTATTGGGAAGCGGCTGTGGCTCGATCAGTAGGGCTCCCGTTTGCCATGTGGGAGGCCCCGGGTTCGGTTCCCGGGGCCTCCTGGTGGGGGCAGGCCTGCCCGCGCGGCGTGGTTAGCTGACCCAGCGAGCACAAGCAGCAAGGGGGGGGATGGATGAATAAATAAATAAAATCTTTAAAAAAAAAAAAAAAAAAAAAAGAAACATTTATTAAGAACCTATTGTTTCTTCATGTCCTGAGACCACAAAGATGCAAAGACTGCCCGTGTCCTCCAGATCCTGGGAGTTGACCGTGCAAATCTACAGTTATCGTCCCAAAGGGCAAATAGAAGCAGCTTCCTCCACTGTGAAATGGGGATAATAATCCTTCCTCTGGCATGAGCTCATTGTGAGGAATCAATGAGGAAATGTTTGTATAGCCTGGACCATGACTGGTACCCAGGGAGCTCCAAGTAAGTACTAGCCATGTTGATAACAATAATGACAGTGACAACATGGCAAATTGACCTGAGGTGTGCCCTGAATTCTGGTTTGAACTCAGGTCTCCCTTACTCCCCCACCTTTGCTTGACCCTGGCCCCCATCCTTTGGCTTTCCCCTTGCCCCTGGTTTCTTGATGACTCTGCCTCTGCTCCTGACTCTAGATACTCCAGAAATCCCTGGAGGCATTGTCTACACAGACTTCATCATGAGCCGTGAAGGAAATTCGAGGGTCCCCACTGCAGGGTAGCCCTCCCTGTCTCCTGATGGGCACCTGCTCCGAGCCATCTGTCCAGGCCCCTGGCCTCCGTTTGGTCACCTGGTCAGCTTCCCTAGCTGCCTGCCTTAGCCCTGCCCTCCCGTTTCTGATCCTTTGTTGCCCTCTAGTAGCAACTCACCCCACAGCGCAGCCAGAATGCACTTTGCTTGCTGGATCTCAGGGGGCTCACAACGGGATGTTAACAAGATACCTGATGAAGGAAAGAGATCCATTTAAGAATGTCCTCTACACCGACTTTATTTTCTCTTTTTTCCCTTTTCTGCATTCCCTCCTTTATAGAGTCCTTTTTTTTTTTTTTTTTTCCCCTTTAGGCATTATGAGAAGATTGTTCTCTCCTTTTGGTGGAGAATAAAAGAAACACCTTGACTTTTTCAGAGTTAGTGATTGAAAGGAGCCCCCAGGAGCCTATCAATGTTACTTGTATGCAAATAAAACTGAGAAATAATGGCGCTATTTAAAAATTGAGAAAGAAGGGTCCTTCTGAGATGTGGTAATGAGCTTAGAAAGGTAGGTACATGGTTAATAGAAACTGGGATTTGGTAAAATGTGGATTTCCTATGAGAGAAGCACAGAAAGAGGGAGACCCTTGCCATCCTTTTTTCCTAAGACTTTACTCCTTTTATATAAATGTATTACAAATGGGATGAACTCTGGGACATTCTAATTTTTTCCAGTTATAAATATATACACACAGAGAGATGCATTTTTAAGATTTGAATGTAATTATTTTCAAAAAATACTTTAAAATTGACAAAGTGCTTTCTCATATATTATCTCATTTGATCATCACAACAACCCCATAAAATAGGTGAATACTATATTATAATAGAAAGTCTGAACTGTAAGGGATCTTACAGGCACAGCCTCCTTGTTCAAGAATCTGAGGCTTTGGGAAGCGGCTGTGGCTCAATCAGTGGGGCTCCCGTTTACCATGTGGGAGGCCCCGGGTTCGGTTCCCGAGGCCTCCTGGTGAAGGTGGGCCCGCCTGGGCGGCGTGGTTGGCTGACCCGGCGAGCACAAGCAGCAAAGGGGGGATAAATGAATAAATAAATAAAATTAAAAAAAAAAAAAAAAGAATCTGAGGCTTAGAAAGAGTATGAGTCAAGACTCTTTTGATCCCAGTGACAGAAAACTGGATTCACAAAAGGAGGACTATTGATTCATATTGACTCATATAACCAAAAGGTCCAGGGTGTTATAGCTTCAGGAATTGATAAAGCCAGATGTTCCAACAATATCTCCAGGAATCTGTCATTCTACATCTCTTGACTCTGCTTTCCTGTGTCTTGGCATGGTTCAAAGGCTGCTTCTCTCAAAGTGGCGATAAGATGGCAACACGGCTCATAACCTACCATCCTCAGTGGGACAAGAACCTTTTCTTTGCACTTGTTCTAACAGAAGTCCTGGAATTGCATCTCATCAGGCTGCCTATTACTGGACCAATCCCTGGGCCAAGGGGATGGTATCACCCACTTGATCAGGCCTGATGCCCACCCCTGGAGGGGCTGTGGGGGATAGTGGCAGCTCCATCCATACCACATGGACTGAGAGTGGGTCCTCAAAAGAAAATCAAGGTATCGTTACCCTTAAAAGAAGAAGGGTGACATTGATGTGGCTTAGGCATAAATAATCTGTAAGGTTAAATGACATTTTGTATAAAAGTGGTTCTGTAGTTTGTTGGTTAAAATCCTGGGCCATGTGTGTAGTGTTCTAGGTTAGAATTTCCCCCACTAATGTAAACTTTTCAAGGTAAGGGATTGTATCTTTATCGCCTTTGTGCTCCCCGGGACCCAATCTGGTGGCCAGCCCAGAGGAGATGTTCAGTAACTTTTACCCAAGATCAAACAGCCAAAATGCAACTGTTTGGGACTTTAACTTGAGATTTCTGACTCCTTATTTAGAAATCTTTCTGTGCTTAATTTTGCTTTTTGATCCTCTCTACCATGGTTACAGTGTTATTTGATTAAAATATTCAAGTGGTTGGTGGCATTTGTCACCTACTGGTGTGTGTTTTATTGACCCATAATACACATTGCCTGAAGGGGTTTCTCCATTTCATTGTATCAGAAATGATAATGTTGGTAATTTTATCAAGGCTTATATTTTGCTCATTTTATTTAAATTCTTTAGATTTGTGTGTATCTAGAGGATACCTTAAAATATTGTCAAGACAGTTTATTTGAATGGGTAAAGTAATTTAGAATTGAGGAAACTTTGTTGCTTTGGTTGTGGTTCATTTGTTTGTTTATACTTAAGACATGCATTCGTACTGTGGAAAGCTTAACTCCTATTCCCTCAAAATGAAATTCATCAAAGTAGTAGCTAAATAGCAAAAAGGTGAGTATGGAGACTAATTGTTATAGGTGCAGAAGCCGGTACTAAGGAAGACTGGAATTACAAAGTTTTTCAGCCATATTACTGACTATAGAAACTTTTATAAACCAGACACATTTCTGACTTCAGAGGTGTGTCATATCCTTGACACACTATAATTATGCATACTAGACCAAAATCTGCTATCAGGATGAGTGTGTATTTGCTGCTTCCTCCATTCACAGAGCCGAGTCTAAGAGAGAATTACTTTTGATTTTAGCACCTTCTGTTTTGCCTTTTTCTCTGTTGGTTCTTGTTTCACTGAAATTCTTCCTTCACTGAAAAACTAGCTGGGCTGCGTATTTCTTCATATTTGGGGAACAACATGGTCCTTCTCAATCATCTTGTCAGAAGTACCAGGAATAAATCTGAGCTGTGCCCTGGAAAGGAGGGTCAAAGTCACAACTCCCCCCCCCTTTTTTTCCCCTCCACAAACAGGAAGTATTCAAGGAACATGTTCTTATTCCAGGGATTTGTTCTTAAAATGACTTTAAAAAATCTTTTGTAGAAGAGCTTTAGAAATGCCCACAAATTTTATTCATTGAACAAAAATGTATTGAACATTGGCTATGTGCTGGGTGCTGTTTGAGACAATGAACAAAGTAGACAAAAAAATTTCTACCTTCATAGAGCTCCGTGGAGGGAGGCAGGTAAGAAAAAGATAAAGAATTAAAATCAGTAGTGTGTTAGGTGGTGCCAATAATATGGAAAAAAATAAAGCAGGGAAGGCGGGTAGAGAGAGTGGGTGTGAAAGGGGAAATGGGAATGACTGCTGCATCCTATGCTCTTTTAGAAATCTCATTCCTTCCTGTAATTTAGCATGGGCTGGGCTTTTGAATTATTTGCGTTTGTTGCACTCTCAGTGGCACATCAACCAACAGACATGTTCTGGGTGACGTGGAAAGTGAACATTGCTTTAAGTTGCCCTCGCCTATGTTCTTAAAACGAGTCTATTATTTTTGTAACTATGAAACCCTGCCCTTAAGTAATGTTCCTTTTTCCCAAGGTGATTGTTGGTCACAAGTATTTGATATAACTCCAGTTGTATGTTGTTCTAAGTACCTGGGGTCATTTATATGAAAGTACCTTTTCATTTATCCCTAAAAAAGAACAGAAACTTGACTAGCACTGCACAATTTAAAGCATAATTGTGATCCTAAGGGACTACTCAGTATTAAGAAAAATAAAAACAGAAGCGATGACCACTGATTCTGGGATGGGTTAGGAGGTATCTCCAGCGTGGGACCCAGGGCCCCAGTTCCTAAAACAAAGTAATCAGTAATGTTTGTGAGAGAAAATCCTGCACTGAGACTAGGGAGCTGGCAGTCAGAATTGAAGTGAGTGGAGAGGACTTGCAAAGGTGGTCCGAGATGGACTTTGCAGGGGTGGTCTATGAAGGAAGATGAGGATGGTGTTGGTGAGCTCATGGAGAAGGAACTGGCATCCTATTGGGGAGAAGATGGTTAGCTCGATTTGGTTCAAGTTTAGTTTGAGATGGTCATGGAGGGCTCCCCACAAATCATCCATCAAATAATGTGGTTTTTAAGGGCAAATTAGGGCTGAAGATTGGAATTTGGAAGTCAAAGCAGAGAGGCGATTGTTAGGGCCCTGGGAGTGGAAAAAATGCTGAAGGAGGACAAGTTGCTGTGACAGAACTGGAGGGAAGGGGGGAATTCCATCTTTTAGTGGCAGGAAATTGAAGAGGCATGGAGAGATTACAGGAGTCCAGGGGGAGAGATTAATTCACGCCATTGTGATCCTGGAAGATTTCAGGAAAAGAGATTGTGTTAGTTGTTAATCCCAACCCCCACCTCCTGATGATTTTCTGACCAATCCATGCTAATCTCAAGGAGGCAATATAAGGAGAAGTCTGGGCTCTGTAACCAAATGCCAGATTGTGCAAATGTATTCCCTATGTTCAACACATAGTGACGAATAAAACCTTTTACTATTCTCTATTCTAAGCACTTTGCAAAAATAAAACTAATTAATCATTTAAACAAACCTAGAAATAATTTTCACCGTTTACCAAGTGAAGAACAGAGAGGTTAAGAAACTTGTCCAAGGTTACACAGCCATTTAGTGGTCAGGATTCTGAATTTCTCAATTGGATTCTAAAGTCTGTGGTTTTTACCTCTAGACCATTCTCTCTCTACATAATGTCTCAGGAAATAGTTGGATTTAATCTCAGCATTTAGGGGGATGATTTCTGGCAGATTTCCTCTTGCACTGCATTTCTCATTTTCTACATGTCCCATTCTGTACCATTTCCCACTGGGTGCTATTAGCTGACAAATCTCTAAGGTTCTTACCTTTGTGGGAGCTTTCCTGGCCTGCTCAAGTTAAGTGGAGGCAACCTACTTCCTTGGCACCATGTAGGAGCTAGAGACCTGGCTAGATAAGCAAATAACATGTGGTGTTTGCATTTATACCCATCCTTTTATATCACAACACACCAGAGGCTCAGAGCCACTAAGTGCTTTTTAATCACCCAGATTTGCAAGATTATATCCTAATGACACTTCCTAAAGGGCATCATTATGTCTACAAAAGTGTTTTCTCATAAAATATTTTTTAGAAATGCTTAATAAATCCTGTCTTGGTCAATTACACCAAACCTCTACTCCCTTAGAATCCTTGTCAGCAAATGAGCAGTTGTTTTTCATAATAGTTCTCAGCCACAGCTCATCAGTGTCAAGTTCTGTTTGGAGGGCATATCCCTTGCCTGATCCCAATGTTTGGGCTCATGTTGACTCCTTGAATCAAGTGGCAGTCAGCAATCACAAGAATTTTAACATGTTTGAGGATCATAGTTGCTTTTAACAATTTTGCAAAGGAAAATAAAAGCAGCTGGTTATAGTAAGCTAAGGATGAGTCAATGACATTGTCTATAAGGAACTGAAAAAGGGTTAGGAGGCCACGTTTTCAGACCTCAGTGAACATCGTGTTATGAAATACACTTGAAAGTTTAGGAAATGCCCAATAGACATTTATTGTGGGGAAAATATCCATATTTTCAATAGTAGCCAATTCAGGATGTCCTGTGTTCTTTAAATAATGATCTAAACATGTTGTTTAACATTTGGGAGTAAAAGCATTCAAAGAAAAAGAAAGGTAATTGTTTAATAAATAATTGAACAAATGGAATCTATCAAATATATTTTGTAATATAAAGAATTATAAAATCAGGTGAGGTGAGAAAGAAGGTACAAATTATTTTAGTACTTTAATCAAATTGATTCTAGTGATATAAAAGAATACGTTTTTTTTTATTTGGGGAGTTAACACCATTATTTTGCCTTTTTATTTTTTAAAGGAATTCCCCAGGTATAGGTATATGGAAGGAAACTTGTTTATGGTCATTCTTCCTTGTTAAGAATGGAAAGAATCTGCAAATAGTGTTGTTAATTTAGGGGCAGAGATGTTATAAAGAAGAACCATACAATGAAGGAAAATCAGGGAGGTAAAAAAATAATCAGAATAAGATAACAGAGGGGACCTGGGAGAGCACCCCCCTATTGATGGCTCTGTGGAATGCTTTAATTTTGAGAATGCTTGGAATCCTTGAGCCCATCTGAAGGTTTCTTTGTCAACACACCCTATCCCCATTCTATAATAAATTTAGGACACCTTGACATGGGGGTGGGGTGATATTCAAAATATTTAAAAATGAGTGTGACAAAGATACCAAGCAGTCAGAATGGAAAAGCTGTGCAGTTAGAATGCACACCGGGGTTGGACACTTGGCACATGATGGTCTAGTCCTGGTAGGTACCTGTCCTGACTGCCTTTTCTTTTGGGTTCCTTTTGGTCACAATTGTTCTGAACACATTACTTGTACTTTAGAGGTGTATGGGCACAGCCAAAGGGGAAGGGCAGGTGGAATTGATCAACTCTAGATGTTTCTACTGTCATAAAATAGAGCTGCACTTATAGTTCTTTGCTGATTGGATTTTTCCCTAGTAAACTGGATCAAGTTTTCTATCAATGGAAAGGGAACAGTGAGAAAGCAAAAACTAGAAAGAATATTCAGACAGGGACAAGAAGTCTTAGATTCTTTCCCATTCTTTACCACTTATTAGCTGATTGACCTTGATGGAAAAACCCTCTCTGAGAACCAGCTTCCTTATCTTTAACAAAAACCCATAACAGAGTCCCGCCAATGATACATTATGTGTGAAAGTGCTTTGTAAGCTGTTAAATTCTATGTAAACATAAAGGACACTCTGTTTTATAACTTAGGGAAACTAATGTTGGCTTGTTTTTTTAAAGCCCTGAAATAATTCCTCTTTCCACACAGGAAGGGAATAGTCAGCCCCAAATCCATCTAGCCTGTATTCTCATATATTGAGTTCTTAAAAGAGAAACAAACTTCATGAAATAACTCTTCCCCAGATCTTTTTGAAGCTTAATCAGAAATACAGTTTGCAGTATTCTGCCTGCTTTATATTTCCATAGCCCCAACCTTGAAAGAGCATGCTGTGATGTTTGAATCATCTAGATAGCTGAGCCAACCATAATTAGCATGAGTTGATTATAGGGTCCCAAAGAGTTGATTATAGGGTCCCAAAGACACATACTTCTATTAATCTGGTGGCAGAGAAATGGAAGCCATGCTGGCCCAGAAGTGGCTCATGTTAGGAGGCTGTGGTTCATTTCCACCAGTTACCTTGGCCATTTGGGACCTTTCTTCTAAACGTCAGTGAGTTTTCAGATAGAAAAATTTGCCCTGGCTGGAAGGCATTTTGCCAGCACTGGAGTTCAGGAATTGAGACTCACATTAGCAAAGGGAGGATGAAGGCTTGGGGCCAGAAATCCGACCTGGGAACAGCTGCCAGGGAAATCTCTGAGGACTAGAGAGGCCAGAAATGGAAGAAGATGGGAACACATGGCCAGTGCCTTCCTTTCCTAGAAAAGGGTCACTCTAGGATGGCTTCATTTCTGCAATGTCCCAGGAGCTGAGCCTGACTAACAGGATATATGTGAACTGGCAGTCACATTACCTGAAGAGGGAGAAAAGTTCCCCTAAGTTGATCCCCCAGGAAACTTCCATAGGGCTCTGTGATGGGCTACTTCTTCTGCCATAAAATTAGCACATCTGAAGAACTTTCTTGGGACCAGAGGACAGAGCTGAAAATTTTAAAAATGGAGCATGCTAGTTAAAAGGAGATCTGTTCATTTTAGCCTTGAAGAATAAGCAGATTAGATTTGAGTATGCACAATAGCAGAGATTCCTGTATGATTTTAAGTTTTATTTGAATAGACATTAATAAAATGGACTGGAGTGATGATATTCCATGGGCAAGATTTTACTAATACTGCTTGATAGCTGCATATTCTATGTGCCTGGATTTTAAGAAATATGTTAGATCAGGGGAAAGATCTTGAAAATAGCTAACAATAAATATTTAGCTCACTTTGGCTAATAACCCAATTTTCTGGCATTAGGGTACATTTCTATTTAGAGAAAAAAAATCAGGGTAGCTAAAATATTACTAGAAATGGCCAAATAGAGATAAAATGAAATGGGTTGAAATTCAAAAAAAGATTTTTGCTCCTTGGAACAATTATAAATATTTGATTGTATACTATAAACCATGTAATATTGTCTTTCCTATTGATTAGGGGTGGCTGACTGCTCTAGCTAGGCCATAATCAGTAAGGGAATTTTGTTCTTGTCAAAAAATCTTTCAAGTGCATGCTTACAATGTCCAGTTATTTTTTCATGCAGAAAATATTTTTCTATTGGAATATATACATCATAGAAAACATATGCATTACAATAACAGTGGATTGAAATTGTTTGACTTAATATGGAATTTATGAATGAAGAGGAGAAAGCTCTATAGCTAAATTTGGAATATGGGAAGCTATTTTAGAAACCAGCTTGGCGGGTTTTCTTTACAGACTTAGAGAACAAAACTCTATGAATAATTCATATAGCCCTAGGAATATTAACCAAATGTTTGACAGTGATATTTCTTTTCGTTTTGACTAAGTGACTGACTTTTTTCAAGTTCCTAGCCAACTGTCTGATTTTTCTGATTTTCTGAATATTGGTGTTAACTCCTGTGAGAGGTTCCTGGATTTTATTAAAATTCCATACCAAATGTTAGCTTGTATTGACTGTATAGTGAATGGGCTGCTGGTGCTGGCAGATGAAGAAATGGACTCCGCCTCTTTGTCATTTTGTGAATGGATTGTGAAGGATTTGTTAATTTGCTCTTCACTCCACTGGAGCAGATACTCACAAATATCTGCTATGTCTCCAGACTGTTTGATTTGCATAATGAGGAGAATGGTTTGGGGGAGGGTTGTTTGGGAAAATGGATAATAAGGTACATTAAAAATAGAAATACTTGGCCTTGTTTGTTTTTATTCCTGATATCTTTAGAAACAGACTTGACTATGCTGCTTCCCAGCCAAGTCCTTTTTCGGAAAGGGTGGTTAAAGGGGCTAGGACTCCCTCTGTCTGACACCCTGCCTTGCCTGAACCCTTCCCCTCAGCCCTTCTGGCACTTCTTCTATAAGCCTAGACTGCTTTGACTCTCCTGTATTTTAAAGTGCCAAATAGCTCTTTCTGATTCTTTCATAGGTATGGTTCCCTTTTACAGGCAAACGTATTATTTTCTCCAGAGTCCAAAAGGATGAACTACCTCCCTCCTTTACCTTCCTTTTTTGTTATTGTAAAAGAACATACTTAGTATGTGATATATACATTTCTCGCAAGAGTAAGAGTGCCAGCATTTAACTTGCATTTCCAGTTAAATGAGACCCATAAAGGACACTGACTTGATGCTGGGAAGAAAAGGGGTGGTGGTGGCTGAACTGGCTGAAATACACAGCCCTTTGCCTACAAACGGAATGCGTCTCTCAGTGCTTAGTATTAGATTTATGGAGTGGCTCCTCTCTGTGCGATGTCCCTGCTTTATACAATTTGGTGCTTTGTTGCTATCGAAAACAGCCTTACTTTCTAAGCCATTGTGATTGTGCAGGGGGAGTAGGCTGTGGTGGGCAGGGGTGGTAGTAGTGAATGACAGAGCTTTGCCAGATGACATGTAGCGGACTTCTGCATCAGCCAAGAGGAATTAAGCTTTGTCACTCCCCGCTGGGACTACCTTTCTCCTGGTATGTGCGCAAGGAATTCATATGCTGCTGCTGCAGCCACCAGAGCAGAGCCCTGAGTACACTTTGCCACAGAAAGCAGTGAGCAAGAATGATAGCTGTCTCTTTTAAATGCCGTTGTCAAATTCTGAGGCGACTTACTAAAGGTACCGTGCTTTCCTTGTTATTCACTTAGCTAGTCTGTTGCAATATTCTATAAACATTTTAATGGTTTTTACTTTCAAATATGACTGCCTTTACAATTTATTGTCAGGCAACAAAGAACTCAGCAAAATATATATAGATGCATATGTTCAGGTCGGACTCAGCTTTGCTCTCCATCCTTATGTCCTGGCTGTGTTCATGCGGAAATCAGGAAACCGGCTTGTATGACTTTTTTTTTTTTTTTTATGCCTTCATTCATCGCCAAAAGCAAAATGTGTTTGAGTCTGGTGCTGAAGTTATTATGGGAAACCGTCATTTTGCATGCTGATTAACTGATCAAGAGGAATCAAGTGTGTGTTACTGCCCTTTCCACGATCCATGTACTAAATGCAGCTGGCAGCTTCAGGCACCACACAGCTGGTGAATCCATGAAATTATTGTTTATTCTATTAATTTTCGACATCTCATGAGCTTTTCCTCAGGGCAGCTTTAAATGTTTTACGGGTTTGAATCGCATGTTCAGAAATGTAGGTAATTCAAAGTGCCTTGGTCTTTGGTTAGCCTGTTAGCACTGTGAAATTTGAAGAAGTTTATTTGAAAGTAGAAATCATTGCTCCGTATCTTATCATAAAATATTACTGACTTGAGATTGCCTCTCTGAGAATTCTGAAATATTAATTAAATATCTCTATAACATTTAAAATATGCCTTTCTTTGAAATCACTTGTTATGCCATCTCATTTACTTCGTATGTGTTCTGTAGCAAAGTTAGTGAATGGTTGCTTTTAAAATCCTGCCTTGTGTGTGTGTGTGTGTGTTCATGAACCTTCGCCTTATTTCCTTTAGATAGAATTGTCTTTAAAGAGAATTTGTTAAGAAAACAACAACAAACTTCACTCTGAGTAGAAGTGTGCCTTTCTTTTTTAGAGTACTGTCAAGTAATTAATGGATGTTATTATGCTCTAGAAGCTCTGAACCTATAAATATGTTAATGGATGCTATTTCTATCAGTTTAGCTTGACATATGAGAGTTCTTTGATCACCAGCAGTGCAGCTAAAAATGCAATTAATATTTTATTTGGCAGACAAATAGTAAGAAATAGATCTTGAGTCAATAACAGGAAAGAGAAATAATACTATAGCCAACTTACTGAATGCATTTGCAAGTGGTTTGGAGAAGAGAGTGAATTCTTTAAAAGGTACTTCGGGGGAAATACAGGAAAGACTATCTGTTTTAAATTAGGCTGTTAGTCTGAGGCAGTAATTCAGTTTTGACTTTATCCCTTCCCGTTTGTACAAAGTGATTTCTGGTTATAAATCACTTTTAAAAGTATATCCTTTATGTTATGGTTTAGGCTACGTTTTTAAAGACGTTTCTTATTCTAAAAAGATATTTTCTTAGCTGACTTTAGCATTTACTTATTCTGATGTTGAGAAGTTGTTTCTCTCCTTGCATTATAAACATGAAGCAATTAATAGTCTCTATTTATGTTTTTCAGATATTCTTTTATATGTCCTATATACTAGGAAAAGAGTGAACCCAAGCAATTTTTAGTTCTTACAATTATTTTTAACTTTTCCCAATTTTCTGAAAATTAAGGAAGCTCTGATCTCCTGCATTGAAAGGAGATTTAAATATTTACTGAGAGCTGCTAAAAATCTAGATAAATGAGGAAAGTTATTGATACTTTCTTTATGGTTGTGACTTCACTTTTTCTTTTCAAAATCTGTATATTTGCTCTTTTTTATTTGGTATTCAGCTTAAGAATGCTAATTGATGATTAAAATAAAATGTCCGTGTGGAATCAACCTGCAAGAATTTGTTTCCTCTTTGTGTTTGACTATGTTTAAACATCTGCAAGAATGTGCCTAAGCAGGGGATGGATGTGGCTCAAATGGTTGGGTGTCCATCTCCCATATGGAGGGACGGGACGTGGGTTCGATCCCCGGGACTTCTGGTTAAAAAAAAAAAGAATGTGCCTAAGTAATGCAATGCCTTACATTGCCATATACTTAACAGTCCTGACAAAGTTCAAGTCCCATCAGTGCTGTCTAAACCTGTTGTTCCAAAGTAGATTAATTGATTTCCAGCACTCCACCCTTACCTGTATGCTATTTTTCTTAGGCTGTAATAATAAAATCAAAGTATATATGTAATCACAACCTTAAATGCCCCCTGTTTAATATTTGGGGGAAAATAGGCACTTTGATGAAGTTTCTTTCCTGTCCCATCCTGCCTACCCCCACAACTCTCCAATTCCCCCGTCCTGAGCACCCCTCACCCAATTAAGAGCTACACCTAATACTCCTCCAAATATTTAGCTCAGTGCTCTGTCATGTAGTAGTAGGCACTCAGTAACTCTGTTAAAGTGAATTGGATTCCCCTAGTTGAAAGTGGTAGGACATTTGAGTTCTCTTTGAGCTCTTAGGAAATGTTGCAAGTGCTTTATTAGACCCTCATGGCTAAAACTTTACCAAGATCTTAGGAGGTAACAAATATATATATTTGCTTCATGTTTCAGAAACTAGGTTGCTCTTTGTGGTTGATGCCACCCAGAAGAAAAAGCAATATGGCAACAAACATTTTTTTAAGTTCTCTAAGGAGAAAAGGATGCAACTAAAGGAGATGATTTTCTACACATTCCCACCTTCTTAGTGTCTTACTTGTTCTCTAGATTCTTCATTCATCCATTTATTGTCCATTTAACTAATATCTATTGAGTACCTACTATGTGCCAAGCATGGCTCTTTTTTGCACTAGAATCCTGAGCTGGGGGCATTTATAGTTGGCTATGCATTTATAATCAGTATATCCTTTAACAATAAATATGTTGTTCTCTATTTTAGAAATAATTTTAAAAGATCTACAAAATATGTATTTTATTGACAAGTCCTTTTATCAACCCACATAGAAGTATGACCCTCAGCATCTTGGCAGAACATATTACAGGTGAACTTAGCACTTCCCAGACTTGGAAATTGAGTCTTTTTCTTATTTGGGTTTCAAGCAACTGTTTCAATTTTTTTTTGCCTTATTGGCCTCCTACCAATGTAGAACAAAACCAAGAAAATAGCCTTTACCCAAAAGGCCTGTTCCTTTTGTGAATGCTTTTGTGACCGGAACTTTGGGGTCACTAAAAGACCAAGCACTGTCAAAAAGTATTCTTTTACATTTAATACTGAAAGCTAGAGAAGAGATGCTATCTTCTCTATCTTCATCCCTTCCTCCAGAAAGAGACTGCTTATTACCTAACCTTGGAGCCAAATCCAAAAATAACATTTTCTCAGCTCTCCAACCACATCTGACAAAGGAATTTTCTTGAGCAAGTAAAGCTAGGCACCTACCTTCACAACTGCTTACCTCAGAGAGCCCTGCTTTCTCTTCTCAGGAGGAACGAAATGGGTTCTCAGAGAAGGACCTGGAATTTCATGGCTCCCACAGACTTTGTTCTTTTTCTCTTATCATGATTGTGCCATTGCTTTTCCTTGAGGCTGATTAACCTCATCTACAAACAATCATTTTCTGTAGTGACAACTAGCTTGACTCTCCTTTCTCAGGCACTTCCATGCTTCTTTTATCGGTGGCATTTTCCTTTCAGAAGCTTTATTCTTCCTACCAAAGTCAACATCACACAATAAATATTTTCTGATCTCCCACAAAGAGTGTGGCTCTGGACACCTCTTGTTTTTGTCACCATCCGCTCTGTCTCTTCATCTTCCTGCTGGTTCAATAGGTCATGTCCAAAATCTCTGCCTTTACCTTATCATAGATTTGAAATTGTTCATTATAGCTGACCTAACTGCCATTTATTGTCTATTTGCCTTCATTTCCTCCCTCTTCCCAAACACACAAATGGCCTAGAATTAGCCACCCCTGTCCCTTTCTCATTAACTGACTACAGTCAGCCTTGTTGACCTGTGTCCCAACAGGGCATCTGAGACATTTGTGCCTGGCATCCAGCTCCCTGCTGTGCATTCGCTTTCTTTCTCTCGCTCATTCCTTGCTCATTTCCCTCTCCTTCTCCTTCCCAGTTTCTCCTTTAAACTTCAGCAACCTTTCTTCTTTTTTGCTGCCTGTGCATTCATGGGCATTGCTCTCTCCTCTGGCATGGAGTGGGATTAAAATGCTTAGCTTTGCTCACACCCACATTTCTTCCTTTCCATCTTTGCTCCTTACTGTTCTGCAGTCATGGAATCACCATACCTGAAAGGAAAGGTCAGACATTAATCTAGGACCCATCTCCTGAGAGAACTGAAACTCAATCATCTTAGACAGCTGGCAATCTTATTTTTAATTCCACCCAACAAAAACAGTCTCACAATTTTCCTGATGATCTTTCAAAAGATTATTCAAGTGCCCTCTGAATCCCTTTAAGCTGTGAGGTTTTTTTAAAATTTGCATCCAGTTTTTAAAATTTTCTATTCAGAAATTTATTTCCTATGTGTAATTTCAATCACCTGCAACAAGGCATTCAATTTTTTTGTCTTAACGGAAGAGAAAGAGTATGTCATACTCTCTCTTCCCTTCTGCATCATCTTTTAATCCAAGGAACTCTGCATCAGGCATTGAGTTCAGTGTCGTTGTCCTGAATCTGACTGCTCGTCTTTGATAGTCTCACATTTTCTGTTCAGGTCCCTGTGCACTTTCCCATCTGTCTGTGTCTATCTCACGGCTCCTCCAGCCTTCTCCTCTAATGGCTCCTCATCCACTCCGTGATATGATTCAGAATTGATTGCCATCCGGGCTGAGAATGCTCTCTCTCTGCTGGATCTCATTTCTCCAATCTCTCCATCCTCATCCCTTCTGCTGACACGTGCTGTCCCCCTCTGTGGGATCCCACCATCTGGGTCAGCTTGGCTGTATCTCTCCACCTCATTAACTTTGCATCGTTTTTCAAATCTCACCTGAAAACATATCCTTTCTCCTTTGCCTCTACCTCTTAATCTCATTCCATTAAAGCTAGTATTTCTCATTCCAGCCAATACCTTTTTTTTTTTTTTTTCATTTACCGGGAGGTCCCGGAGATCGAACCCAGGTCCCTCCCTATGGCAGACGGATGCCCAACCATTTGAGCCACATCCACCCCCCCCCAATACCCTTTTTTTTTTTTTAAAAAATATTTTATTTATTTATTCATTTATCCCCCCCTTGCTGCTTGTGCTCGCTGGGTCAGCTAACCACGCCGTGTGGGCGGGCTTGCCTTCACCAGGAGGCCCTGGGAACCGAACCCGGGGCCTCCCATATGGTAAACGGGAGCCCTACTGATTGAGCCACAGCCGCTTCCCCCCCAATACCCTTTTGAAAATAGTATTCACTTACAAGATATTTCCCAAAATTAGGTTGTTTCATTTTGTTGGAGTTTATTGGTAGGGTGTGGATCAGACTGTTCTCTAGAGAGACCACAATTAACTAGGAAAAGTATGCAACCAGATGTCAGTTGGGCTTTGCTGCTCTTGTACAAGCCCTGCTGATGGTGTTGGTTGGGTTTCTTACTGTCCTCTGGTCCAGTGCTTTGAGGGGGTTACACTGAACAGTTGCTTTGACTACTAGTGGTCTGAAGCTTTTATTTTATGATACTGGTTAGGCTTATGATAGTGGCGAATTTATTTCTTCCCCATCTTCTGGCTGGGAATTGCATGCCGGAAATACCTCTTTCTGGAAGGCACCCCTCCTTCAGTTGGGATATTTGGCAATGCCTCGCATACCTTCAGAGTATCAAGAAGGAGGCTGGAACCCTTATGATATGATTGTGGCTGGTGAGGAAGGAAAGGCTGGTTCATTACCAGAAGGAAGGCCAATTTAGGCTAGGCAATCTAGTAGGAGAGCGATCATGCTGAAATCCCATCGTTCGCTTTTCCCCTTAATTTAGCCTCACCAGCATTATTTTGTCTGTGTACATGAAATTTATGTTTTAAACTCAAAAGTAATTATCTGTGTTTTATTAAATCTATAGCAGAAAAATATTTTTGCAAAGTGTTTTTAGTACTTTATTAAAGTTTCAATAGTACATATATCCAAAAGAAACACCATGCACCAGATGTTTATTGCATTTAGCTTCTTAGAGATATTTCACCTTTCAAACGCAAAGGGAAACTTTGACCTTGCCATTACAAAAAGCAGTAAAAACAAAATGGACACATATGTCTCAGTCAGTGCTGAGCACCTAATTCAGACAAAGCTTCTTGGGCTATTAGAAAACAGGAAGGAAGCTTCTCATTAATAATTCAGACTAAATTATTAAGTAGTTCCAAAGTTAGTTAGCTGAACATATGAAAAAAAGTGCAATAAGTAAAATTTGTACTAAGGAAATTTCTGCCTCATTTTCAAAACAAAAATGAAGTAGGAGAAAAGGTAATATGTAATGTCACTAAAGATATGTTGCCAGTGTTACCATGGAAACCAGTGGGGGAAACAAGTTGATTTATAATTTATTCTATGTGCTTTTTAATAAGAGTTGGAGTTATGCTATATGTTGTAATACATTATTTTCCCCGAATTTTCCTCTTATAGTCTTCACAGTTATCATAGGAAAATTCTACTGTCTCTACAGTATTCCATGCCCTGGATTACAATCATTTACATAATTTTTACTATAATAAATGAAACAGTGTAAAGTATCTTTAAAGCATTGCTTTTGTCATTTAAATTGTTACCTTAGTATATTTTCATTTTAAAGTTTCCTGATACTTCCCGAGAAATGTCTTTAGGATACATGTCCCACACATTTTCCCAATGGCTTTTTTAAGCTAACAAAGGTGACAGGAAGAGAAGCAGACTTTTTAATATCTAAAAAGCAAAAGTAGGACAGTGTTTCAAACAGGGGAGAGAAAACAGCCTTCAGAGAAAAAGACAAGTGAGACTGTCATTTGGTTTTGTAAGTGGATCATTGCTGTCCTTTCAGAGAGCAGTTTCAGGAGAGTAGTGATGACCAAAACTAGATTATAAGGGTTTGAGGCAGACCAAAAGTCCATGAGGACAGACCTTGCTTCTAAGAAGGTTACAATGAAGGTGAGGCTACAGACAGGGGAGTAGCTAGAAGGGATGAGGTGGGGCCACGAGGACTAAGGAAGGGTATAGTAGGGTAGAAAAGATTGGGCGTTTTTGTAGGTCTAGAGAAGGGCTTCTTAACAAGGGGTCCCTGAGCTTGAACTGAAATGAAAAAAAAAACAAAAACAATATTCTTGTGGAGATGTGTTGGTGTGGATGTGATATGTTTATTAAACAATACACAGTATAGTTTGGACTTAGTAAGGGGTCCATGGTTTTCACCTGACTGGCAAAGGGCCCCGTAGAACAAAAAAGGTTAAGAACCCCTGGTCTAGAGGAAAAAGCTGATGGAGAGGCACAGCTTTAAGATGCAAACTGAGGGAGGATTCCTAGAGCGGGCCCAGGGAGGGTGGGAGGGAGTGAGACTGGTAGACACCAGTGTAGGCAAACAAGTGAAGCACTCCTATCTCAGAAATAGGAAAGGAGAGAATGAAGGATTTTTGAGGTAGAAATTAAGGAATTAGAAGACCTAATTGACTTTCTTAGTAAATTAAGAGACTGTCAAAAACATATTTTATGAGCTTCTAAACCAGGGTTCTTAAATTTGTTCTCCATATTGGAATCAACTGGGGAGCTTCAAAAACTGATGCCTGTGTCCACACCCAGAGATTGTGATTTAATTGGCTAGGCATATGGCCTGGGCTTTAGAATTTAAAAATAATTTCCCAGGTGATTTTACTGTGCAAACAGGTTTGGAAGCCACTGCCCCAGCCATTTAGGCAGCTTTATAGAGATGCCACCCGAGACCTTTAGAGTCAGACATGTTTCAGCCAGAGGCAAGCCCAGGATTCTTTTTTATTATTATTCAGCTCCTAAGAGGGAAAAGCTAAGTGGATGTAAGTGCTGGAGCTGCTGGCGCCTTCCTATGACTATGAGGACAAAGCCCATCTGACCATGGAAGTGGATTCAAAAGATAAAAGTGTCATCACTTTAGCCTCTGGTCAAGAACTACCTTAGGTGCACTCTGTGCTCTCCCCCTAGACGTCTTCAGTTATGTTAGCCAATACATTTCCCTAAGCTGGTTAGAGCCAAGTTTTCTGTCACAACCAAAACAGACCTGAGATGGATTGTAACATATTTGAGTATGCACATTTTTATAAGTTTTAAGTTATAGTTTTAAAATGACGATTGCCTCAACAATTGTGGAAACCTGAAGTCACTCACTTTCCAGAGAGCAGTTTGAACACTGCTACTGACTCAACATATCTTGGTCCCCCAGCTCTGTGTTAGGTTTATGAGCACCACTGCTAACTTAACCGGTTCCAGTGGATCACTATGCTTTGTGGATCATTGATCAAGTCCTCAACTCTGCCTCTCTTGGATCTTGGCTGTCCACATCAGCACCCATCTAGTGCAGATAGGATGGAGAGGAGTGTTTCATTTTCATGGGATATTTCTGCCCTTACTATATTAGGGAGTTGTCTTAAGTTTCCTGACTGCTAAGACAAATACCACACAATAGGTTGGCTTCAACAATGGAAATTTCTTGGCTCACAGTTTTGAGGCTAGAAGTCCAAAATCGAGGCATCAGCAAGGTGATATTTTGTCCTCAAAAATTGTGGCATTCTGGGGCTGGCAGCTGGTGATCCTGGGTCCTTGGTTTTTCTGTCAGGGGGCGATGCCCTCTCCTTTCTCTTCCAAGTGCCCTTGACTTCCAGCTTCCCACTCTTCCTGTGGCTTTTTGTTTTTCATAAAGTCTCCAGTGACAGGATTAAGGCCTAACCTCGTTCATAACATTTTCAAAGGATGCTATTTAGAATGAATTCACACTCAAGGGAATGGATGAAGGTTAAGAACATGTTTTTTTTCTGTTGTACGTAGTTCAGTCCACCACAGGAGCTAAGGTCCAGCTGACTCCTCCCTTACTCCTATCCCTAAACCAAAGGTGACTGTTTAAAGAGAGAATGGTTATTAGCAGGGTTGTAAAGTTGCCCTGCTTTGATTGTATGGAATGTAATATTTCTGTGGGCATCATCAGCTTGCCTTGGTACTCCCTCTTCCCTCCTATTATCTTTCTTCTCCCAATTCTAGCTGACATAGACCTACTTATGGTAAAGGATGTCTCCCACCTGCAGATTATCCTGCAGGAATTCTGTCACCCCAGGCCCCAGCTAGGGGTCGATGCATACTGAAGCCAGCTTGTACTTGTTGACTGAACTGGTTGTTAAATTTTAGTAATTTAGTTGTGTTAAACACACCTATGATTTTAAATTATATAAGTTTACAAATTATTTTTAAAATATTAAAAAGTAAGAAATACTCAAAACTCACTACTTCCTAATTATTATTTTAAAACATTTTATTGTCTATATTTGTGAAGTCTGTTGTTATCTATATGGTAGAAATACTACATAATGGTATGCTACTTTGCAACTCTTACCAACTCCACACTCACTAACTCCACATTCAAGCCCCATCAGTACCTTGAATTCAAGCTATTCATGTTAATAGCTTAAAATTGGCTACTGTGAGAGTATTTACACCATGGAAACTGGCAAATGTTACAAATCAGAACTTCCCTCTCTCCCTCAGAAAGCCAGTTGTTAAACATTTACCAACACACTGCTGGATAGGTAGGCACCCCTGCTCTATGCATTCATTATGCTTTCTAAATTCATTGTAATTATCTGTTTTGTTTGTACCTGTATACCCTCATCAGACTATGAATTTCTTGTAGTTAGTAATTGTGCTTTGCTTAACTTATCATTTTGTCACCAGCAAGTATACAGTATTTGGTGCAAAGAAAGTGCTCAGTATGTCTGTTGAATGAATAGCATTAATTTCCAAAGATCTCCTTCCAGATAACTCCTTCCCTTTTCTCCAGAGTTCTTAATTTTTGAAAATATTCTTTCAGGTTTTCATGTCACATAATGGAGTATGCCCCATGAATATTCTAAGGGTCTTTATCATCCTCTAACACCTGTTAATTCCCAGTTTCCCTTTTAACAAGAGGGGTGTTCCCCCCTCCTTTCCCTCCTCTTCCCAAAGCCGGCCCAGAGCAGGCTCAAGGAAGATACTAGCAAGAGGCCAGGAACAGCACCAGGGCACTGGAGACTGAAGGACAAATGATTGTTCAATTCTGCATGACAGAATTCCCAGTTGAATTCAATCTGGGGAATATCTAGGACCCCACAGAGTTTCTGATTGAATCAAACCTTTCCCATTCCATAAAGCTAGGTGACCGCATAGAGATAAAAAATGAGCTCTGTTTATCGCCTTTGTTTCTAAATGATTCATTGGCAAATTTGGTTCATCAGCTGTGGAATTCAGTTATAAAGTCTCAGAATCAAGACAGTTTCCAAGAGTGATTAATTCCTAACAATATTTTCATATAGATGCAATTTATTTATGTTTGCCTCCAGACATTAAAAATCTGTATAAGGATTAGCACACACTGCATACTGACCACAAACTTTTACCATATTTCATGCCAAACGTCAGCATGAAAGTAAAATGGGTGGTTCTAAAAATGGGAGGAATGGATATCAACAGACCAGAGATTTTCAGAAATGTCTGGAAGATGAAAAGTGAATAAATCAAAGCAGACACAGTCACAGTCCAAAGCAAATACAACAAAAGAGGAGGTAGGAGCCATGCTTTCTGGCAACAGAGCCACAGATGAGCTCTAAATTTGTGTTGGCTCAAGAGATTGGGAAGAGGCAGGAGGCAGAAAACCAGCTGATTGTTTGAAGGATGGAGCAGCTGAAAGGCGAACACCACCTCCTTCCCCCATTTATCACCGTTCGATATAATGCTGTTCCCTAATTGAAAACCAGAAAACCAGTCTTGTAAGAAATTCACAGGTCTGCAGCAGTGAGGACCCCCAGAGCAAAGCCCTGACCATTTGGACGTGGGGTTGGTGGACACTGGGCAGGAATACTGCCCACCAGCCTTGCCGCCTATTCCCGGCCCATTATCATGCTGTGCCATTCTAGAGAAAGGCTGAGAAAACTTATCAGTATAACTGGCACTAGCTTCCTGTATAGAATAACCTAGTTATTTCTTAATAACTGTAAACTACTGACTAGTCATCAGTGACATTTGAGGAATAGCAGCAGTGCTGGAGGAAACAGAGTTGATTCAGGGACAAAAAGATAGATTTTAGAAAATTCTAATTAGCAGCCTCAGGAACATTCAAGAAGGTATTACATCCACAAAACAAAAGCCACTGTAATGGTAAGGGGGCAAAAAGAGAAATATGAAGAACTCTTAGAATATAAAATATAATTACGAAATTTAAAATTCACTAAGGAGAAAATGTTGACAAAGTAAAGGCAGATTTTGAAGGAAAAAAAAAAAAAGAGGATCATTTGAAGATATACACATCAACCTAAAAGGCATTGCAGAGTGAGAATGGAGAGAAAAGGGGGAAGAAATTATAAGGGCTATGGTTAATGTAAATTCCTTTAACTATAGAATGTCTTCAGACTGAAAGGGCCCATGGAAACCTAAGCAGGATAACTGAAGAAAGACCTAAACAAATTCTCTTGAATTTCTAGAACATGAGGGAAAAAAATCTTTAAATTTTCCCATGAGAAATAAAAATAGGTTTTCAACAAAGGAATGAGAATCAAATTAGCATAAGACTTTTTAATCAAAGCTAGATCCTAGAAGAAAATATTTCAATGACTTCAAAGTTCTGAGATGAAATGCTTTTAAATCCAGAACTAACAATTAAGTGTAAGAGTAAAATAAAGACATTTTTAGACAGAATTAAGACAATTTATTTCCAAGACACATTTTCTGAAAAAAAAAAACAAAAAACAAAAAACAACTACTTGAGAATATATTTAAGCAAGAAAAAAAAAAAAAAAAAAAAAATATATATATATATAAAATTAAAGGGTACAGTGGAAATATATCCCAGGAGGGGAGTTATGTAGCAGTCCAAATCATAACATATCATCAGATTCAGAGGGCCTGAAAAATGAACCTCTTCCAAAGAATGTGGATTTTTATTACAATTAATGAATTGGATAAAATTAATTATTAATTAGAGAGAAAATCAATATTTTGTCAAAAAGGCAATTCAAAACCCTGAAGAGAAAAAAAGCTGTACAAGAAAGTCAAAATCCAAACATGAAACAAAGTAAAATGTGTCATGTTTTTGAACAATTGATGAATAATCAACTTGACCTTTATACTTGGAAAATTCTCCATTGAGTGACACAGATTTAGTAACAGAATTGCATCTCCTGCTTTAGGGAATTCAATCACATTACTTGATTCTGCAGTGAATAATATTTATATAATCACAATTCTATAATGGTCATTTATTGTTTTTTTATAGTCTATATAAAGTATAAAACTCAATTATAATTAGAGAAGAGAATATAAATGTAAACTTTTAACAAATTAAAGATAATTACATAACTGATCAGCTAGGAGGCTTTTGGAGGAAAGAAATGTGGAGGGAAGTACAGGGCTGCCAATTTCCTCATCTTATGTAGAGGATCTCTTAAAAGACTATCTGAAGTTGACATACTAAGGAGAAAAGAACACAACTAAAAAGACTGACAAGTATCAAAGGTTGACCTGGATATGAAGCAACTGGAACTTTCATACAGTCTCATGTGAGTATAATTTGGTACAACCACTTTGGAAAACTGTTTGGTAGTATCAATTGAAGCAGTACATATGCATGTCTTATGATCCAGCAATTCTAGTCCTAGTTTTATATCCAACAGAAATGTGTAATATATGACTCAAGAAACTTTTATAACAACAGTCATAGCCAGACTATTCATATTAGCACAAAACTGGAAACAACCTAGATATTCTTTAATAGTAGAAAGGATTTCATGGTATTTAATGGCAAACTATATGGAATTAAAAAGAAAGCACTACTGCTATATGCAATTAAATGGATGCATCTCATAATGATAACATTTAGTAAAAAAAGCTAAACATAAGAGTACCTAACTTCATTTATTAAAAAGATTAATTTATGAAAACATTCCATAATGTTTAATCTATGAGGATTAAAGTCAGGATAGTGGTTAACTTTGGGGAGGGAGGGGTCCAGAAACTGGGTGGAGATTGGAAGAGGGCTTATGAGGTGCTGGTACGGATCTATTTCTTAATCTAAGCTGTGATTGCATGAGTGTGTTCACTTTGTAAAAACTCATCCAGTTGTATCCTTTTTATCTGTGCACTTTTCTGTTTGTATGCTATATTCGAATAAAACGTTTATTTTAAAAGGTTTAAACATTTAAATGTAAATGTCATTTACATTTTACAAACATAGTTAATAGAAGAACTAATAATTAACAAAATAGGAGAATGGCTGTAGGGAGGACAGTGTAAGTGAAACAAAGATTTTTCTTTCACAGACACATTGATAAATACAACTTAGAATTGATAAGCCAAACAAATGGTAAATTTTATTCCGGGATTTTCAGAAAGTTGGAAACAAACAGTAAAATATGTTTCCAGTTGAGGAATGGGAGTGAGGGTAAGGAAGGAGGAGGGAAGGAAACTTTTACTTTTTACCTTTTCTTCTTTTGTACCATTAACATTAAAAAGAGAAAGACAAAACAATTATAGTATTATTAGTATTAATAATAATCGCTACCATTTATTTGATGCTTACCATTATTGAAGTATTGAACTAGATACTTTGTGTAACTAATCTCAATTAAATCTTCACTCCTTGTAATCTTCACTATATTTATTAAGATGGAAATTATTAATCCAGTTTTAATGACAAGGAAGCTGAACCTCAAGACAACTAATAATATAAAATACTTCAAGCATTATTTAGGAAGAAAAATTTTCAGCAACCTAGAATATGTTTGTTATTATATTAAAGCACAATTGAATTTGAGCTCCCTGCCATGGGGTGGGGGGAGGGAGCTAGGGAGTGGTGGGGAGTGGGCTTCTATTGTATTGATAAATCTCATTGTCTTTTAAAAAACCTGGAGCAATAATTAGTACTTGGCAATAAATCTACGAATGTTTATTTAATGTATGTTAGAGACTATATTATAGTATCTATAATTATGTTTTGGCAAAAAGTAAAGTTATTTTAAAAACTGTTTCTTGTTGACTCATTATAAAATCCAAGGACACGATATTATATCATAAGGCAGGGAAGTAATTTCCTCAGGAAATGCAGATAGTAGAGTTTGGGCATATTGATTTCTGGAACTCTAGCTCAGCATTTCCCAACCTTTGTTCTTCAGAAAACTAATTTTGCTAGATGTTAATAGTTACTCCACAGAAAATGGGTTCAAGGTAAATTATTTTGGAAAATGCAAAAAATTGTAATCTCCCTTTAGTAGATTCAGCGTTACATTAGCATATTAAAGACCCGTAGAAATCCAACTGGAAAGAAAAGTAATTAATTTTGTTTAACACAATGCTTCCCAATTTATTTGATGATGGGACCTTTTTTCAGGTAACACAAACACTGCAAAAGCCAAATCTTTGGAAACATCGATTTACTTCAATATGGGTTGGAGCATAATGAACCTAGAAACACCTATTATTAATAGGTCCTTAGGCAGTTGCTAGGGTTTCAAATTTAACTCGTTTTAAATGAGTTCTTGGCAAGTGCTAGAAGAGAGAAAATTCACAGTTGAATTTTCTGAGAATTGTCTCAAGTGCCAGTATTCTCTGGTGTTGTTTGTAAAATTAAAACCATATGTTCTGCAGTTCAGATTTGTAGGAGGCAAAGTTATCACCTTGTTACAAAAATTTAGGAGTCTGGAGCATTCTTTCCAAGACAGAGTCCTCCCACTTCCATACAGAAATGAACTGCCTGGACGTCTCAGGTAGCTCAGACCGTCGCCCCCACCCCTCACACGTCTCCAAAATGCCGAGCTTTGAATACGTCAAATCATTTCAGGTTACTTCTATGAAACCACTAAGTTCTGTGCCATGAAGCACAAAAGAGATTATTTGAATTATAACATTTAAAAGACAGCTGTTACTAATTGGCCACCCAAACGATGAAAGAGGCGGATGACCTTCATATGCTGTCTAGTTTTGAATGCAGCTACCTCCTGAGGAGCCTGGCAAATTAAGTTCTCTACTAAGAATGCTTTCCCCTCCAGAAAGCAGAATGAGTAAACTCTTAGCAGAGGGGTTCGGCTTCTTTTGTTTACATTTTATTAGAGCAGGGCTTCTTAACCGTTTTTGTTCCATGGACCCCTTTGCCAGTTTTTGCCAAATTAATTTATTGCATGCATTCATAAGTGAGGGAAATGCTAGATTACAGTTAGAGATCAGAGAAAATAAAGATAATAAGTTGATTTTTTTTTTTCAGTTCAATCTCATGGACCCCTTGAAATCTTAAGGAGTCCATGGACCCCTGGTTAAGAACCCCTGTATTAGAGAATGTCTGCCAAATAGAAAATTTTATCATTAGCATATTTTATGCTAACTTGTTCTTTTTGGCAATACTGTCACTGCATCCTGATAATATAACAGTGACATAGAAGATGATAGTCATCTTTCAATTTGTTAGGGCCTGTGGGCCGAAATCCAATTGATCTTAAAACGTTATCAAGTAATCGTGATAAAGGCTAGCAAGAAGGGGGATGCTACACCACTTAGAATTAGAATTTTCTCTGTCAAACAAGCATTCTTATCCTCACTGATTGTGACGGTGGTATTATGGTGCATCCTCTGAAAAAGCGTCAGTAGCCTGGGCTTCAATCCAAGAGTATACAGCTTAAGTCCAGGGTACTTCCTATTTATGGGCTCAAAGGCAAAAAAAGATCAATGAACACGACAAAAAGTTGTACCCCATCTCCGTGGGATACAGCAAGGGTGGAGCAGTAACCAGCAGTGAAAGTCTTGCTCCTTAACACAAGATGCTGGACTGAGTGTCCCAGGCTTACTACTTTGTGTTTGTAAGAACAAAATCCCGAGTCACAATTTTGCACTTTGAATGAAATATAAGGTGCCTGCTTTGAAAGGAGACCCTTGACTTGGAGCCCATCGTAAAGTAATTAAGCCAGAGGAAATTATTGGAGTGAGTGCCCTGAAAGAGAATGTGCACTGTGCAGCCACAGGCACCACAGGATTCATAATTCTGGTAGGAAGAGATCTTTTCCTGAGATTTCTTTCAACATTAAAGTAAGTGTTAAAAATTTTTAACGAGTAAGTCTTATCAAATCCTAGCCAGGGGCAGGCCTATCAACCATAAAATGTGGAGGAAGCGTCTTGAAATAATTCACTGGGTCGTTTAAAGAAATGTGTGCTTTTTCGCTTCCTCCTCAAGCTATAACTTGGGGGACAGTGCACAAAAATCTCGACTCTTATTAGCCCCAATGGCTGAACCCAAAAGTTGTTCTCCCAAATTTACTTAGGATCCCCTTTTATCCCTGAAAGGAATATGTTGTTTTGATGCTTTAGGTCAACTCTGGATGCCTTAGAACATTAGGGCTTAATTATCACACAGGACCCAGGTTGAAAAAGACTGAAGTGTACAGTGAAAGGAAAACATCTTGTTCCATCTGAATTTTACCTACCCAAAATGTCTTTATTCCGGTTGGTACATATGGTGAAATCTTGGAATGGTAATATTAATTTCCAAATACTATTTTTAGGATGAGTTAATTGTTTTATTTCAAATACCTTATGGATAGAGATGAAAAGAAAAATGGGTTGATAATTACATATATAGGATGCTGGCCATTGTAAAGGCTTGGGATGATGCTTCAGTAATGCTTAAAGTAAAACTAAATGAAAACTCAGAAAAATATTAGTTTGCTAAAAGGAAATATATAAATTGTCTCATCTTTTGCACCACTTCAGCAAACTTTAGACAATACTGCTTTGTAAATGATGTGTGATATAGTACATAATATACAAATGATGATCCTCTGAGATTTTAATAAATATTATGATGAATTTTCTAGACAAGGCTTCCTCAAGTCAAACAGTAGTGGGTATGGATTGTTTGGGACTCTTTCCCTCCCCTGTTTTGCTAGAATCTGACCAGGGTTTCATTTCCACAGGACCTTGCTCTTGGACCTTTTATCTTGGAGCACAGTAGTCCCATCTTTAAAAAATCAGCTCCTAGGAACTTTGGTTGTTTCATCACTCTAGGATTTGGCTTTTTTTCATTGGTAATTCTAGATGAGCAAAAATCCCTCAAAACTCAGCTATGCAGAGCAGAACTTTAAACCCTCTGGCTGGCTGATATCCTGAGTTCCTTAAGTCAATATAGGTTGCTTCCTACTCTTAGGGACAATTACCATATGGAAGATACTTTTTCAAATAGCACTCAGTTTCTGTAAATCATGGATCTTGCATCGCTGCTGGAGACTTGGGCATATTTCTGATGTTTCAGGAGAGCCACTATATATCTGCATATTAAACATTTATTTACCTGAAAATTATAACATCCATTCCAACTTGATTATTTATATTGTTCAGAGTATAACCAGTGACTTCATTCCAGAGAGCTCAGGTGAGATGCGCATGTGTACTACATATACTATATATTTAATATATATTTGTATATATGTAATATGTGTGCATATATACTTTTGTGTGTTTATATATGCCTGTATGTACACACAATCTTACTCTGCAATATGCTCTGCAATATGCATTTACTTTTTCTTCTTACCCAAACAACCACTACACCAATGGACAGAGCCCATATCTTAATCATCTTAGAATCACCAGCACATAGTACAATGCCTAGCACATGGCAGGCAATCAATAAGTATTTCCTGAATTGAATTGATAATCAAATTATTAACTTAGCCTTCTTTTGACACTTCAGTCCACAAACCATAAATGTGTTTGTATGTGTTACTATATTAAACAGTAAACTGAAAATAGTTTATGAGGCATGCATGTGGAAGTGCTTTGTAAAGTTATATATGTGTATGTACATATATAGTAATGTTATGTTCTGTGAAATAAAAATTTTTGAAATACCATAATGTAATTGTACAAGTATAGTTTAGTAATAGACCCTGGATTACTAATAGCCAATTTATACTAAGTCATTAGCTAAGGAATAGGTTTTTGATCTGAAAGCTTCAATAAAAGGGTAATTCATGAATTTAATCATTTTTCTTCCTTGCCTCAGACAAAACTAAATTTTTAGCTGTGACATATGAACAATTTGATAGATATTCTAATACTGGGATGGTGACCTTGCTTTTAATATGGAGACAGATTATAATAGGAGGAATGTTCTATTATGATATTGATTTTAATATTTAATATATACCTAATATTTTAGGGTGTGAATGTTAGAGATCATTTTAGTAGCAAAATTATGATTTGAAAATATATGAAGAAAATTCTAATGACATAATATTGATTCTTTAACTTCAAAGTTAGCCAACAGTGCAATAGGGGACAGTTGGGCTGGGACTGTTGCATTTTATGCAGTTTAGGCACCAACATGAGAATCATAGAAAACAATAGACAGCTTGATTTTTCTCTCTAGAGAACTGTGAACATTGATTTATTTGGGTGGCTATCTTTGTACAGCAAACAAAATCATTTTAATAGGAAAGCAATCCTTTGTTTTATGTGTAGAACCTGTGTGTTAACTTGAGTTATGTTTGGGTAGGTTGTGCTACATAAGACCATTTTTCTGGTGTAAAAGCAAGATAGAACTTCTTTTTCTTTTCCACTAGAGAGAGTTTACAGGAGAAGTGCATGACAGCAATTCACTACAGTTAACATTTATTGAGCCTCTAGTGAGTATGTGGTACAAAATAGGGTCCTTCTTGAAATGTATCTTTTAAATGTCCATGTTTAGAGGACATACTAGATACACTGTCAGAATGAACATCCACTTGAAATGACAAAGGGTGTTCTAGTAGATTGAGTTCAGTGTACACATGAAGTTTATGGTGAATTAGAATCTATACAGAGTGACTGGTGTGTGTGTTCCTTATTAGGAGCCTATAAAATAGAAATAGTACATTAATTTTCACATGTTCAAGGATTGTGTGATACTGTATTAAATGTGAAAGAGTAGCTTTTAGATATTCTGTTTGAAAGTCTAATAGAAAATGGAGCAAAGTTGTTTTTTAAAAGAATGTAAATGGCAGCTTCATTCATTTATTCATTCACAAGTATTTACTGAGCACCTGCTAAGTGTGAGATAAAACTCTGGATGTTGAGGGTTTACACAGCAATGAACAAAATAGGCATTGTCCCTGTAGCTGTGGAGCTTCACTCCTAATGGTAGAGTCAGACAATGAACAAACAGCACAGATAAGTGCACATTCTCAGTGTCATGCAGAAGTTAAAGGAGGCTATGAGGTGAGAGAGTGAGGGGGAAGGCACTATTTGAGATGGGGTAGTCAGGGATGGCCTCTATGAGGAGATGACATTTGAACTGAGGCATGAAAGCCATGTGAATATCTGGGGGAAGAGTGTTCAGTGAGAACAGCAAGTGCAAAGGCCCTGAGGCAGGAATGTACTTGGCATGTAAATATCAGTAAGGGGATAATATTGCTCAAGCAGTGTAAGCAAGGAAAAGAGTCAGGAGCTGCCTTTTAAATGAGGAACTTTTAAGTTTAGTGCTTATCATATCCATATCCGTTTACAGCCCTGAAGTACTACCTAAAAGTACAAATTACATGTACACAAAATTTTACAAGGAGTTCATTTAGTACCTCTGCTTTGACTTATGAGGTGTTTCTTAACATTTACAAGGATCTTTCCCAGCTTACAGGATGCATTAAGTTCTCAATGTTATTTGCTAATTAATAGTAGTGATCATTTGTGCAATGTTTACATTGTACTCATTGATTTCTTTTGTCTTTAGGCTTCTACTTGTTTCTTTTTTTGGCATTAACTTGTCAATTATATAAATTGTCTTCATCAGGTGTATTGTTTATTAACTATGGAAGTAATCTGTACAATTAGTTTCCCTAATAAGTATATTTAAGAGAATTTGCCCTCCCAGGGGTTTATCAGGAAGGAATAACCTCCTTAGGGTGAGGGAAGGCTGTAAACTACTTGCTAATAAAATTTAAAATACATTTATGATTCTGTAAGAACCAAAAGTTAACTTAAATCCCTAAAATAAATGCCTTTTTAATAAATTTAATGTATAGTAGAGTTCTTCCTGTTGTGCGGAAGACATTACGGCTATAGTGCTTTGTGTTCTTTCTCTTATCCATCTATGAAGATTTTATTACTATTTATGGCAGTTTGGTATATGCTAAGTAGGGAAAAACTTTAAATGTGAAAATGAAATCCATTATAGCTGGAAATAAGCTAAATTGAACCCATATAAACATGGGGTGAGAGATGACACAGCTTTTAGAATCTGCTTCTCCAACCAGGGTCAGGTATCCCCCACTTTTAGGCCTGTGAAGAATTACATTTTAATCAAAGACCATTTTTTTTCTCAATAAAAATATCTTCCATTGGTATAAAAAGCCTGAAAGGGCCTATTTCATTTGAGCAGAAGATTGGAGTGCAGTATGAGTAGAGAATCACTTTCAGCTCCACGATACTCCACTAACAGACACTAACTTTGCCATTCCCGCCACCTTCTCTGACACTACGTTCTTCCCAGCTGTGAGGATTGGGCACCAAAGCAGCTGCCTCCATCCCAAAGACAGAAGCAGGAAGCAGGTCAGCTTCCACATGGGCGTCCTCCTGAAGTCTGGGTAGTGGCTTTGGCTGGAGACTACATGGTATCCTGACAGCTCCTTGTTATCATCTTCCTCCTTTCAGGACCCTGGATTGAGGGATTATCATGTAGAGAGCTAGCTTGCATCATTTAAAGGTGACATTTGGTGAGGCAACTCTAACCTTTTTATTAATTCCCTGTAACTGGCAATGCTAGAGCTAGAGTTAAATTGTATCACTATCATATTTTTATGAAAATCAAACTAATTTCAATTTTTGGAAAAATCAATCTGCTGATAATACATTCTGCCTAGATCATGACCAGAATCAATCTAGTAGAGGAAAATAGAGACTAGGAAGGTTTCCAGATTATCAGAGGGAATTTTCTAATGGAATGAAGCCTGTGTGTAAGACTAAATACTAAAAAGCTAAAGAGAAAGTACCTTAAAGTTCATACAAACGTTGCTTTTCTAAAGGTGTCTGAGAAATGAAGGTTGCAAACTCAAATGCCTATGGGAGACAGGCATTTGATATAAATAATAAATAAATAAATGCCACTCCCCAGACCTAGACACAAGGTTTACATATTAAACATCTAAGGATACAGTCTTCACTTTCACAAAGATATGCATTCTCTCCAATTTTTCATAAAACACTGGGCCCTCTCAGACCATCTTTATTTTTCTCCTCTTTCTTAAAGGCCAGGATGCATAGAAATATTTCCTACCATGACAAAAACAAAAGTGCAAGCCATAAAACATGGCAGCTGACAATTGGCCTCATCCTAGCGGCACTGGGAGGTGGTGGTGTCTAGCTAGAGACAAACCTTTCTAAAGGTGACAACTACTTACTTTGCTGGTGGGCAGAAGTACAAGGCAGGTATTGCCAGATATTTAGATTTTGCAAGAAAATCCAGGAATCTGATTTACCAAATGGGAAATCTCCCAATTTAAAAACGTTTACTCTATATTTTTGAAAATGCAGTGTTGGCTAAAAACAAATCACTTATATTTCAAATTTTGCCTGTGGCTACCAGTATACAAGCTGCTCATTGAATATTCTGCAGCAGGGAAAAAAAGGCATTCATTCAATAAACATTTCTTGAGTAACATACATGAGTCGTGCTTTGAAAAGGTGAATAATACAGAGATGTTCTCTCAAAGAAATCAGTCTGGTAGATGCTTCACCCTAGTCTGGAAAACAAATCCATACTCATCATACACTTATTCCCTATAGGTTCATAGGCTCCCCCAAAATAGTTATACATCTACTCTCTCACCTGACTGCTTGTATATCTAACTTCCTTCAAATAAGATTTATCAATAAACTAGGTCTATGTGTATCAACATGTTGAATACATGTCCAAAGTATGATCATAAGAAAAAGATTTTAAGTTGCAAGAAAAGAGATGCCAAGTGATATGTAAATTTTTGAAGCACTCCAAACAATACTATATATTATGTGTAGGCAAAGTATAAAAACCTGCACAGCTGAAAAATAACAACACCCACTTCAGAATAGTGGTTGCCTCTGGGAAAAGAGGCAGGGGAATGAGATGGAGATGAAGTTGGGCTTTCATTTCTTTAAAAATGTCTGTTGCAATTTTGGCAAAATGTAAAGATTTGTTAACTCTGGATGATGGGTACTTAGGTATCATATGTGTTCTCTATGTTCCTGTTTACAATATTTAAAATAGAAAATTAAAGTAAGAATGCAAAAAACAGCATAAGTAAATTAGATTTTTTTTCTTTATTCCTAAGGGAATGCCTTTTAAAATTTTCACCATTTCTTTAATGGCAATTGCCTCCTCCCAGGTTTAAAAGATTTAAATTTTCCCTCTTGTTTTTCCTCAGTGGCTTACCCAATCTGTTATTTATGAATTCTACCTCTAAAATATCCTTTTCCACTTTTACTGTATCACTATAGTGCAGACATCATCTCAAATCTTACCTACCCTTATCACCTCCCAAATTGTCTGATGACCTCCAATTCCCTCTCCGTGCCATCCTGTGAAATGCTGCTACAAAAATCTTCCTAAATTCCTTGTTCATTACATCTTTTTTCTACACCCATTGTTTACAAATCAAATTCAGTTTCTCTTCTGGAATTTCATTGGCACCATAGTTTAGCCCCATCTCAATTTATAAAGCATATCTCCCTCTCCCACTATTCCTAACTCTTCTTTTCTCCTCAATTCTCCAATCCCTCCCTGAAACCAAGCACCCATTCCCCTTTCAACTTACATGATTTTGCATACAGTGTTCTCCTCCATAAAATGCCCCTTCCTTTTCTGCCTTTCCAAAACTTCTTCCTTCTGTCCTGGCTTAAGTTCCACCTCTTCTGTAGGCCTTGACTTTTATTTGTTGTCCCTATTAAATTTTTTGGCACTGATTGTAATCACTTTGGTACTTTATAATATCTTAAAAAAAAAAAACAATTTATTGAAGTATATCATTCATGCATGGACATACATAAACTATAAGTGTTCAGTAAATATCAGAAACTTACAAAACAAACATGCATACCATCATACAGGGCTCCCATACATCACCTCCCCACAAACACCCTGCATTGTTGTGAAACATTTCTTAACAAATCTTGAAAGAGCATCGTCAAAGTATTACTACTAACTATAGTCTGTATCTTCCTTCCCTATACATTTTTTTAAGTATTTATTTACTTTTAGCCATTTTAAATGCCCCCCCCCCCCATTTTTGCTGTTTCTGTGTCCATTCACTGGGCAACTTTCTGTGTCTATTTCCTGCCCTCTCCTCATCCTTCTCCTCCGGAATCTCTGATGTGGGAGAGAGGCATCCTACCCCATGTGCCACCTTAGTTCCTGGTTTATTGGTGCGCCTCATCTTGGCTCTCCCTTGTGTCACTCTCCTGTTACATCATCATCTTGCTGTGTGGCTTGCGGGGCCTGGCGGCGCACCTGCGCACGGGGCCTGGTGGCCCGCGTGCCTTCTATATTTCTCTTTTTAAAATTTTTACCAGGAGGTCCTGGGGATCGAGCCCAGGTCCCTCCATATGGGAGACGGATGCCCAACCACCCGAGCCACATCTGTCCCCCTGCCATATCTCTTAAGGTTGACCAAAGATACCGTCTTTTCCCATACAGGATGGTCATATAATAAACCAGGCTTGGTTTATCACCAGCATTCTAAAAACCAGAACTAGGGAGAAAAACTAGGTCTGGGGACACATGCATGGTTTCTAATATAGCGAATGTTTAGCCTACCCTGATTATCACAAAATCAGGTCAGTGATTTATAAGACCTTTTGTTTTAAAGTTCATCTTGAGTGGACATTTTGTTTATTGAGTTTCTTTCTTTCTTTTTTTTTTTTTTTTTAATTGTTTTGACATTTGATAGTATTTTCCTTTCCTTAAACTTACTTCCTCTTGCCCAGAATGGTGTAGTTTGTCTCCTTGTGGTCCCCTGCAGTCAACAATTGAGAAGCAGATCTTATGGCTGCTAAGGTTCCTTTCCTACGTGGCTGTCTAAGATAGTATAGATCTAATACAGATCTAATACAGATCTAATATAGATCTTGGTACCTGATATCTCTGTTCCTTCTCTACCTCAAACAAGCAATTCATACCACCCCAGTCTGGGGCAGTGATCACACCATTTTAAACCTCTTCACTCTGGCAAGAAGGCCTGCTGCTTCCTGCAGTGATCCTACTTCCATTCACTTCTGTGTATGAAGAGCTTTTAGTCCCTTTTCTCTCTGGGACTGTAAAGAAAAGGTCACTACAAGCCTGTCCTGAGCCCTGTAGGTTTTCTGCTCTAATCTCTACCCAGTGTTATACATCTCAGTTCAAAGACGTTTATCTTGTTTTTAAGTGTAGCTATGTCCCCTTGTTTTAAATTTTCATTGCTGCATGTTTGGAATGAGCAGGGGAGGTGCCGTGTGCACTTATGTCACAATCCCTACTGGAGCTATCTTCTGATTCACACTGTTTGAGTCGGGGGATTCTCTTGGATGAGGTTTGTGATGATCTGCCTTATCCAGGTTCTTGTAGCAAATAATTTCTTCTCTTAGGTCTAGTGTGGATCAACAATTTCTTTGGGTTCACTGTCCACTCACAATGACATAAATGCTGACTCGCTAAAAAAATTGAGGCATGTAAAAAACTGAAGAAAAGGCAATACTGGGATGAAGTTTCTATTCTATATCAAGTTAATGTGTGGAGGAATTGCTAATCCAGAGGAGCTGGATGTTCACTGATTCTTTTTCCCAAATTAGTACTCACTCTGGGTGATACTTTGAGGGGGATTGACATGTACAAAATTGCTGAGTATTCTGTGAAAACATGGGCTCTTCAGCTTACGGGGTACCTAAAGTTTATAAAATGCATGTTTTTTTAGCTACCTGGTTGTTTTCCTCAAAAACAGATGTTTGGAAAGTTAAAATGTAGTAATAATTACATTGATTATGTATCATGACTTGTGGAAGAGAGATTGTATTTTTGTTCCATTTTAAACATAGAAACTCAGTGAAAATTGTATGTAGAAAATGAGAGTCTGAGACCTAGAAATCAGTATGGAGGAATCCCAGGATTTAGCTCTCTCCTTTCACTAAAACAAAAACAAAAGTGACAAGGCCATTTTACATTAGCCACAAATTTTCTAGTGTCATATTGTTGCGATCGTGGTAGAATTTATCCCAGAACAGCCAAATAAAATCTTTTTAAGGTTGGACTTTATTAGATAGCCTCACCTACCTCTGGAATCTTTCAACTAAAGGAACTGGCATTCTACTTTACAGATCAAACAAAGGAGAGATGAGAAACTTTCTTTTCTACATTTCCTCCTCTCTAAAATGGGCTCCCAACTCAGGGAGCGGTGGTATAAGGATTAAAAGGGTTAATATGTTTGAAGTAGTACCTGCTATACAGAGAAAGTGCACCGTACATATAGTAGTAGTACTACGTATACTGCAGGGGATGTTAGGGGATCCTGCTGGAACATTCATTTCTTATGGGGATGCATAGACTTCTGGGTTTTAAGAAATATTTATGGGCCATCATGGCAATCATACCATACATGGGTATTCTTCCCTGCCTAGTCAACAAGAGGTATAGCAACCCTGGAATATTAATCACCAAAAAAGAAACCTGAAATTTTACTCATCGTTTCATTAATCTCCTTAAATTCACATTCCAAAGACAAAAGGATTATCCTAAAGTGGGATCGATACTTGATTCATTTCACATCCTAGAATCTTCTGTAAAAAGCCCATGAAAGCCTGAGGCTAGAAGAGAGGCATCAGCAAAATTTAAATTATTCCCTAAAACTTAAGCTTCAAGAGCTATTGTGTTCTGCTCTAGGGACTGGCTTTTCTCCCTATGTGATTTAGCTTTTTCCCAACTTATTCAATTTCTCTCTATTTCCAAATCACAATACTCACAATTATGTTCTTTTTAATGTGAATGTGAATGTTTCAGCAAAAATAGCTGCCAAACGACTTTAAAAGATTTTACTCACTTTAATACACCATGACTAATTGAGGAAAACAGCAAACAAGCACGTTAGAATTATGTCCGTAGGCCCATAACCATTCACCGGCACACTAGCAACATGTTAAATAGCACTTTACAATATTGGGTAATGAAGGAAAAAAATTTCTTTGCTTGGTGGAAATCTCTATGGGCATAATTTTAAGGAGGAGGGAGGGGATCTTTTACACATTCTTTCTATAAACTAAATAATATCATTCATCATTCTCAATATATTTTTCACTAAGGAAAAACTGTTAGAATCAGGAAAGGAAATCATGGGGCTGTCCAGATCCATTTCCTACTAAAATGCACACCATATTTTAAGAGTTTTTTACAGCAGGGGTTGTGTCATCTGGCAATTATTGTAAGAAAAATTAAAATACTAGAAAGTATTTAGTAAAAGTACTAGAAAGTAAAAGGGATTCTGGGTAGTATGTGTAAATTCAATGGGAGAAAAATATTCCACCTTTTGGAAAAACACTTGCAAGGAAGCAGATTCTTAATGAAAAATCAAATGATGTTAAACAAATTTTTATTCCACTGCTCCTAGATGCAAAGTTCTACAGTATGAGCTATGAAGGGAAACAAGTATCTTTTATAGCTAATGTCCTATGTGTTTCCACATTGGACTTCTGTAATTCTTTCTTGATAATTAAGATCAGCCTTTGGTCTAAACTCTGAATAGTCAGTAATAGTGATGAACATGTATAACTGACCTTCATAGAAGGCATTTTTTTCTCATAGTGTTCTACCATTGAGATAATATGAGAGGCATTTCTATTAGGTCCTTTCTACTGAGAAAACTTAACTTGCATCTCACTGACTGTAGAATAGAATTCTACAAGTTAAAGCTTGATTTTTGAGGGCTCAAACTTTCCTCAGCATCAGACTAAGAACAGGTAAGATAGTATCTCTCTAGTAAAATGTCCTTTCTTTGTTTGCTAAATTCTTTGGACAAACCCCACAAGACTAAAGAAGACATCTGTTCTAGTAGCTTCTTTTCTCCCTCAAGCATCCTAAGATACAGCTGGCATAGATGGCCTTTGGCCAATAAGATAGCTTATTGGCCAGATAACACAAGTGGACTTTTAAAAAGTATTATTCTAGTTCTATCAATGGCCTAAACTGAGGGGGTACGTATTTTTTGAGAGGTGCATAGGTGGGGTGGGCTCCTTTTTTTTTTTATTTGTTGCTAATCACCATGGTGTACAGAGAAGGTGGTGGCCAGTTGAGCCAGTGTTTGCTTTGTTCAGCTGTTGTTGGAGGGCTATAAAGAGAATGAGCATTGATGTTTTAAGTTCCAGCTCTATCACGCACTAGATATATTTTCTTAGAGCACCATAAAAGCTCTGAGGCTTAGTTTTTCTTTCCTGTAAAATGCATCTAATCACACATAACCCTAAAATTTACCACTTTTGTCCATAGTACATTTCCACTTTCTTCTCCCACTATTGGACTACCCAACCAAATTTAATACATTCATATGTATATTTTATATATATGCACAAATATATGTACATATATTCATATAAAAGTATTTGTATGTATATATGTATGTGGTTTTTCTACTTCAATGTCTTTGATTGTATTGTTCCTTCTTCCTGGCATATCCATTTACCTCATTTCCATATGTCTGAAGCCTACCTCTTTTCAAGGCTTAGTTCAAATACCCTGTCCAAAATGAAACTTTTCTCAATTCTACCAAACAAATGATTTCTCTTTTCTCTGTCTTCCAACAACCCTTGCAGGCAGGCTTTCTATGGCATTTATCATGCTCTACCTTGGGGTACACTCACTTATATGCTACTTTTATCTTTCCTATTGGACTGCAAACTGCTTGTGAGGGAAATAATGTCTAGTCCATCATCGTGTCCCTATACAATGCTTAGCATGGTTCCTTGCACATTGGCAGTCAATGAATGTGTGTTGAATTGAATGAGAGAGGGAAACTGAACTTTGTGCAAGTCTCTGAACCTTTCTCTCTGTCCAGGCTTGAGGGACTTAGCTTATTTTACTGAATATGAATTAGCCTAAGGCGAGAAGGGATACAGAGCTGATGACTTTCCCTAGCCCTTCTATTTGTAATCTTCTATATACTTTAGGAATCACATTGTCTCCTGGTAGATGGATACACCCTGAGGGTTTTATAGATTGAATACATTTTTTAAAATACTATCAAACAGAATCAAGCCAGACCAACTTCAAACATGAAAATGCTAGGGGAAAAATCCAAACAATCTGCATTTTATTTGATTTACAGTTAGGAAATGTAGTGGTCTTTTTTTCTTTTCTCAGTTATTACATATGGTCTTCTTGCTTTTATAAATACAGGAATGTTTGTTCTCTTCTTTGCTTAAGCCCCTGTGAGTCCATATGGCAAAAAAGTCAAAAGAATGAACTTGCACATTGTCACATATATGATAAAATGAAAGTTATGAAATAAACCTAAGTTTATAGTGTTCAATGATCAGGATCATTGACCTATCTTATACATTGATTTTCCCCTTTAGATTGCTTTAAAAATATTTAATTATCAAGTTTCCTTTACAGTGTTATTCATAGGACTAGGATTGGTGGATATAGAAAATTATCTTTAAATTTTCAGTTAAAAGTTGGCTTTGAGCTATGGGTGTACACTGAACAATATGATGGTAAAAATTTGCCATAAGTGAAACTCAAAAATATGATCAACATGGGTGATAATCTTACAGACTCATCAACTTCTCACTCTGTGTATTCTGCCCTCCTCTGATTAAATCCTTGATTTGAATATATTGCATTATTTGTGATTTGAAATATAGTATTATTTGTCTGTTTTCTTGCTTCTCAGCAGCTACTAACAAACCCAAAGGACATGATCATTCAGGCCATTTTCCTAACTATAGTAACCATACTGGAATGCTTTATAGTGAAAGGAGCATTTTAGATGGAATTCAATTCAACCTTTATTGAGCAATTGGCATGTTCTGGAAACTGGGGGAACCTATACATCCTTTATTTTCTCTGAGCTTAGAGAGGGAAAAAACATGTACCCAGCTCTCATATAGGTCAAACTATGATAAATATTCAGAATTGGGAGAGCCAAAGTACTAAAGGATGAGGAAAGGAAAGACTTACTGTGCCATGTCTCTGAGGGGTGATATTGAAAACATTCACTAACCTGTATGGTTATTGACAGAAAAGACACTGGCCAGAGCTTAAAGCAGGGTCCTGCAGAGCCAGGCAGAGCCGTGGAAGTTGCTGGATCATGGGTAGGTCCTTTGGCTTCTGGGTGAGGCAGACCAGAGCCAAGGTAGCAAGCATCTGTAATAGCCATGAATTCATACTGAAAAATCCAGAGGAAGAGGAGGAAGATTATGATCATAATTTATAAAGGAAGTGTCTTTTGAGTTGGAACTTTAGTATTGGAAGATATTTTATTGTTATATCTCCAAAAATATATGATATCAGTTTACTTTACTCCATCCCTTGTAAAGATCTTCATACTGTTCTTTTCCTAATTAGTCTTCTTTCTCTTCCTTTCTTCCCATTTGTCACTCTTCTTAGAGCTAAAGTTCTTAATCCAGGGCTAAGATTCAGGAAGGCCATGAATGAGCTTAAGGAATCCTAGAACCCATTGTGTTTGTGTCTGCCAGTGTGCATTTTTGTGGGAAGACGATGCTCCATAGTTTTCCTCTAATTCTCAAAGACTTCAGTATAACTCCAAAAGATTAAATGCCGTTGCATGAGAGGAAACTGAAAACAATTCCATAGATGGGAAGTTTAGGTATTATGATGTCATGCAATGTAACATTCTGAAAACACAACACATCCACTTGAATTTCAAAGGACTGAAAAAGTGAGTACGCTCTCTTTGGTACTTACATATATATTTATTATCAAATGAATGACATTTTTCCTGCACATACTAATGAATACTCTAAGCATTTTAGAAAAATCAGGTACCCAGTCATGGCAGGCACTTCTGGCATGTTAGCTTTGGCCCACATTTAGAGATCACAGGTCATACAGGCAGTCCCAGCACCCGTGAGGTAGTGGTCCAGTGCAGTGGTTACATTCAAGCTCAGGATCTGATTCCTGGGAGTCAGCCTTGGCTTCTTCTTACCTGTTCTGTAACTTTGGACAAGTTAATCTCTATGTGTCTCTGTTTCCTCATCTGCAAAGTGAAGACAACTAATAGTACCACCCTTTTACTCTTATTGTGAAGAGTAAGTGATTGAGGTAAATTGGAACCAAAGGGATTGCCAAGGCTGGTATGGCAGAAGATCAGAGGACCCACTATTCCCCACTAAATTTGACTCCTTCCAACATTCACCCCTTCTTGCTCCCTGGTCTCAATTTACCATCACTATTGTGGCAGTGACGTTGCTATCTTTTTTCTTCATGTCTTGTTTTCCATCTCCCATCAATGGGATAGGAGTAGAGGTAGGGAAAGAAAGTTATGACCTGGTTCTGGAGGCTTGCCTTGTTTTAATGTAGCAAATAAAATATATCTCAAGATTCCAGAACTACTCATTCATTTGAGCAAAACTGAAAACAAAGGAGAGCAATATCTCGATTTTATGCTTCACCTAGCAAAACTTACATTCTTAGTTCCTTTTAATATATTTCTCAAGTACAGTTTACACTTAGAGCCAAGCCAATAAAATTAGCCATCTCTGAATCCACAAACATTGCTTGAGAGTTCAATATACATAAAGCATAAAAAGGGAATAAAAGGTTTCATTTGGAAAGAGTAGTTACACATGGTGCAAAGATTAGCAAGGATTCCATGAATTTTGTCATCCATTCCTATTTAACTGAAATTTTGTGTACCTTTTTTTGTGTGTATTTAGAGTTTTTTGAAAGATGGACATTGCAGCCTATTTTGAGAAAGCCCATGGCAAAGTCAGTTAAGAAACATCATTTTAGCACTTCTGAATCTTCTCTTCCAGCAACTTTATTCCTGAGCAGCATTTCCTTTAATGCTGATGGTTCCATTCAATATAAACAAAAGCCATATTCCTCTGCCTCTGAAGCCCTAGATGCTTACATTGATGATTTTAATTTAAGCTGTGAGCCTCCTGACAATGATTCAAAGGTTAATCTGGATCAGAGTCCTCTTGAACTTCCTGCTAAACCAAACAGCGGTAAGCTTTCATTTTTCTCTGAGTTTAATTTTTAATTATCAGTAGAAAGCTGACACGTTGAGTAGATATACTCCAACTTTTTTTCTTTTCTTGGAAAATGACTGTCCTATAATTCGTGAATCCTTTTTATAAGATTGTTGTATAATTTTGTGGTTCTAAAGCTTTTCCAGCAGTGGCTTCCTTTGAATTGAGAGTTAATTAGAGAAAGCAGATCCCAGTCTTGATCTCAGAAGGGAAAATCCCCGGCCTTGGAGTCTAAAGCCTTAGGCTCGTGACCGAAGTACTTACCAAGTCACTTAAATTCTCCAAGCCAAAGTTACTCCTTTTTAAAATAACAACCACCTCCTGGGTTTATTAACAGAACTAAATGCTTATGAAAATGCTCTATAAATTGTTATGAATATAGGGTCCTTAGGTTCTTTCTGTAGCCCAAGGAAAAGAACACTATAACAAGGGTCAGGTGACTTTGAGTCTGATTTTAGAAGAGTTGCTTATACTTCCTGGGCTTTAGCTTCCTCATCTATAAAATGAGGGGATTGAACTATATGAGTGCCATAATTTTAAAATTCTATATAGAAGAAAAAAATGGGTGAACTGTAGTATTTCTTATTTTTAAAATTGTCATTTGTAGAAGCTCAAAAAAATACCATCATGAAAGAAAAGCTGAGTGTGAATCTGAATTTGTGACTAATTGACTCTAATGTCATTGGGGAAATAAAACTTCTCTGATATTTTCTCATCTATAAAAATAGCGTTAATAATAACGTCTGCTCTTCCTGTAAACGTGGTCTATTTGAGGCTATATGTTAATGTACACAAAGGAACATTGGAGAACTATACATTATTCTACATTCTTTTATTGTTATTGATTTTAGACTATATTAAAATAATATGTACCATGTTATCAAACACTATATGTGGTTTGCAAAGTAAGAATAAGTGAAACAGCTTCTTATTGTTTCATAAATGAAAAAACATAGAAGTAAATGAGGACTTAAGTATGCAAGACATAGTCCTACATGGGAGAAAACCATGTTTCATTATACTAAGTTGTACTGGTTATAATATTTGACACAGTTTAATAAATGGGGAGCCATGATATAGGGGTTGAGCGTGAAAGTGTGGTTTAAGTATATTATCTATGCAATTGAAGTGCAAAATATATTGTAATTTATTCAGCAATACTGCTGGTTTTTCCGACAAGGGTTTTCATTCTTCCTTTGATACTTGGTGGTTGGTAAGAGTTTTGTGTGTCAGTTTTTCTCCTGAAATCCACAGAGAAGAGGCTGTCTATCTGGCACTTGTTAATGACTTGGAATTTGAATTAGGCAGTTGCTCTTTCCCCATTGTTCTCTTGGGTATTATCTCCTTCATTATGTTCTTTGGGCATTTTTTTCTAAAGGGAAAATGGAATTTTTTCTGATTATGAAAGAGTATGTACTTATGGCAAAAAAAAAAATTCGTAAAACACCTAAGAAGAAAACAGAAACCAACCAGAATCCCACATCAGAGAAAACTACTATTAATAATTTTATATGAATATCCCTGTATTCTGTGCATACATATACACATATATAATAGAATTGTGCTATACATACTAATCTGTAAGCTTGTTTGTTCCTTTGCCAGTATATTGTGAATATCTTTTCAAGACATTAAAATAATTGTTTCTTTGCATTAAATGGCTATCTAGTATTTCATCATCACTGTCAGGACATTTTGATTGTCACTAATATCTTTACTATTAAAAATGTGCAATCACAACCCTTGTTTTTACACATTTGATTAGCTGAACAGTTATTTCCTTAGGACAAATTCCTAGGAATAGAGTTGCTGGGTCAAACAGCATGCACATTTTAAAGGTTTTGATTCATAGTGGTAAATGGTGTTCAGAAAGGACATATCAATTTTATACCTTCCCACCAAAGGAATATAAGGATCCTTATTCCCCCATAATCTTGCCACCCATGGATATGATGAACCTTTTTAATCCTTGTCAATGCGCTGGGTGAAAATCAGTGTCTTTGTTTTCTCTTCTTTTGTGAATTGACCAGTAATAGTCTCCACCTGTTTTCATTTCAAACATTTAAATCCTTACTTCATCCAGAATTTGTTTTGCAGTTAGGTATAGTAAAATCCTGATTATTTTTTTAAACTATTCCACTCACTACCTTTATCATAACCCAAAGTCCCATATATACTTAGACTTCTTTCTGGACTTTCTGGTCCACTGATCTGTCTCTTCACTGTATTACTATGTTTTCAGTAAAGTCACTTCAAAATAAATTTGGCTGACGCTGACACAAGAGTGGGAAGTTTGGAGGGAGTCATGTCTACCCTCATCCACTTGTTCTTCCAAATGAATCTGAGAATCATTCTTCACAATTTCCAAACCCTGCTCTTTGCCTTACTTAGATAGTTCCCGACTCTCCTGCTGGGCCCTGCTGGGTCACCTCCAACCTGCCCTCCATCCTTTGGCCATAGGGGTCTATCTAAAGCATAAGTCTGCTTCTGTCCTTTGCGTGCTGACGGCACCATAATGGGTAGCCATTCTCCTGGATGGAAGGCTCAGATTCCTTAATATGGTCTCAAGGCCATTGGTGACCTAGCCCCTCCTTAACATTCCAGCTTCCACTTCTCCTCTCTGCAGCCACCACACGCCCATACACACACCCCTGCCCGCCCACTGCTCTTTGTTGCTGGCAGTCTGCCCCGCCCCCAGCCAGGGACTGCACAATACACAATACACATGGTGCCTCTGCCTTCCACCTGCTGTTTTCTCTAACAGGAGTTCTGCCTACCCTCCCCCTCCCTGCATCTACAGGTAAACTCTTCTTTCTGGCCTCAATTTATTGATGTGAAATTTTTTTTTTACTGGGAGGTCCCGGGGATCGAACCCGGGTCCCTCCATATGGGAGACGGACGCCCAACCAGTTGAGCCACATCCGACCCCCTCTGGCCTCAATTTAGATGTAACTTCCCCATACCACCCCACTCCTCCCTGCAAAGCACAGCTTAGTTGTTCCTACTGTGTCTTCCCTTAGCACCTGGAGCATCTCGAAGACGCTGTATTGTAAGAACCTTTTACTGGCTTGTCTCCTCCACTAGATTGATAAGGTCATCCAAGCTCTATGTCTTGTTTACCATGTACCTCACCTTGTAACTCAGCACTGAGAGTGCACGTGCAAGACTCATTGAGGAATGAATCAGTGAATGATGCATTACTGCTCTGACCATAACATGTTTATCTAAGACAACCTGATCCATTAAAAAACAAAATCTGAGCTATTCTTTCTATTGACAATATGGCTGCTACAGAAACTAATTTTCAAATCATTGCTCTCTTCTGCATTTCTTTTACTGTTAATATAACTTACAATTTACTTACTCAGAAAAAAAATGAGTTCTAATACTGCTTTCCTCTTTCCATCTAATCAATATAAACATGGTCTGGCTGGGCAGTGTCAGGTGTTGACATCGCTGAGAACCTTAAGAGGCATGTCCAAAATAAGGGAGAGCGATGTCCCACAACATAAACACCCTCGGGGATCCTTTCAGTTCTTCACAAAATATTTAACTGATGATTTTTCTGAATCAGCTTCTCAGAGGTCCACGCCCACCACTTCTTCGCTCTGACTTATTTAGGCTCAGCCTTTAAGACTCACCTCAGATGTTGCCCACAGTTTAGTCAAAACCCCTGCTGGCTGGCTTGGCTGCTGTTGCCCCTGGATGGCAGTAGCACCTGGGAAGTTCTTTGCACTCACCATGTTTGACCACATGTGTGTTTCTGTCTGGGAATGCGTTCTGTGAGGCATCTCTGTGAGGCGTCTGTGACATCTACAGCACCTGGCCTAGTTAATGGAATGAAACTAGACTGACAAATTACCCTAAAGTAGGTGTTCTTAACCTTTTTTGTTCCACGGACCCCTTTGCCAGTCCAGTGAAAACCACGGATCCCTTACTAAGTCTACACTATACTGTGTGTTATTTAATAAATATATCTCACCCACACCAACATGTCCCCACAAGAACAGTGTTTTTTTGAATTTCAATTCTTGCTCATAGATCCCTGGCTAAGAACCCTACCCTAAAAAATTACTAACCTGATATGTCAAATAAAACTATATTTGTTTAAAATGAGGAAAAGTCTGACTATTTCTATTATATGTACTTAATACCTAGTCTACTGTAACATATCTTAGGTATTACGCAGAAATTTGGGTGACTCTCTCAAAAAAATTATTGACACTTGGCATTGGTTTTTCATTGGCTACTCACTTTAGTGTTTTTCTGTTCATGTTATATGAAGAATTTCATTTTTTCCGCAGTGGGATTTGCAAACTGTTTCCAGGCCATATGTGGTCTTTTTTGGCCTTGAAATTCATGTGATTTCCTTTGCATGGAAAACATGCTTTGAGGAATCAGAGAGAAGATTCTTTTGAAAGACTATGGCAAAACCCTCTATGACTTTTACTTGAAACATTAATCTCTTGAATACTCTTCTTTTAGTTTTTATCATCATGTGTGGAGAAAATGATCCAGCAACTCTATAACAGCTTATTTTGTGGATGAGAGAGTTGTTCTTCTTTTACAGTTATGAAAAATCATAACTATTGATTTGAAGGTAGACTGACTGGAAACCAAAGTAGAATTTCAATGGAATAAGAAAAGAATCCTTAACCCTCCCAAAGCACCTTTGAGAGCCATTGTCTGAGTCTTCTGTTCTACTTTGGGTATCTCTGGTTCATTTGCCAAATAATTTATAGTTTTTAGGTGGAAAAAAGTAAGGAATCTGGTTAAAAGTCATCTTGTTATTCTAAGAGTGCATGATTTATTTTTCAGCGTACGCTTTTCTGATGTCTTGACTCAACAAACTAGGAGCATTTATTTTGTGCCATGTGCTAAGCACTGCATTGGAGATTAGAGGTGTAGAGTAAAGCATGGTCTCTACTCTGAATAATCATGGTCTGTGCTTTTGAGGACCTCAGTTTATTGGCTATACAAATAAGTATAACCCCAGTAACCGTAATACAGTGTAGTATGTGCTAAGACAGAAGTATGCACAAGATGCTGTAGGAGCAAGAGAGCAAGCACCTGAAGCAAGTTGGAGGGTCAAAGAAGACTTCCCAGAGGAAGTACCTGTGACAGTCTGAAGTTTTTTGTGGATCCCAGAAAAGATCATGTCCTTAGAGCTAATTCATTCCTGTGCATGTAAAAACTATTGTAGGTGGGAACTCTTGATTAAATTGTTTCTGCTAAGGTTCTTTAATTAGATTGTGTGGCCCAGACTGGGTCTTACTTCTCTTACTCTAACATATCTTAGGTATTACACAGAAATTTGGGTGACTCTCTCAAAAAAATTATTGACACTTGGCATTAGGTTTTTCATTGGCTACTCACCTTAGTGTTTTTCTATTCTTGTTATATGAAGAATTTCATTTATTCCCCAATGGAATTTCCAAACTGTTTCCAGGCCATATGTGGTCTTTTTTGGCCTTGAAATTCATGTGATTTTCCTTTGTGTGGAAAACATGCTTTGAGGAATCAGAGAGAAGATTCTTTTGAAGATTATGGCAAAACCCTGTATGACTTTTACTTGAAACGTTAATCCCTTGAATACTCCTCTTTTAGTTTTTATAGTCATGTGTGGAGAAAATGATCCAGCAACTCTATAACAGCTTATTTTGTGGAGTTCTTTATAAATGAAGGAATAAAAGCAGCAGATACAGGGGGGAAAGAGGCAGAGACTGAGAGGCCTCCAGAAGTTGAGAGCCCATGAGAGAGAAAAGCAGACTGGCATTGTGCCTTGCCGTGTGTTTGATCACTCACAGCTGCAACTTGGTGAGGTGCCTTGATTTGGACACCTTCACAGCCTCAGGTTAGGAATTTAACCTAATAAATTCCCCTTGGAAAAGCCAACCCATTTCTGATATATTGCTCTTTTTAGCAAACTAAAACAGTACCCCTCCATCTGAATTTTAAAGGCCAAGTAGAAAATAGCAGACCAAAAAGAGACAAGGGAAGAGCATTCTAGAGAGAGGTGTGCGTATGTGGAAAGGCACAGGTTGCATTCAAGAGGTTATGGTAGTTCTGGATGGGTAGAAAGAACTGTGTTGTTTAATTATATTCCTTTGGAGTTTGTCTCAGCTTTACTTTTAATTCTACTGGTGACACTGTGCTTGTAATAAATTCATTCTATTCCTCCACTGTGTCATGAGAATAGACAGTTTTTCTTCATTCCCATGAGTGGTAATTTTTAATAGAAAAATGACAATGAGGATTTTTGATGTAGATGTTTTATACAACTCTTACCTCTGAAATTTTAGATTTTCACACCAGAAAATGCAAAAATTTTTAAAATTAAATATAAATTTGGTCACAGTTCAAGGAGACATTTTATGCAGGATTGTTTATCTGTCTTCTCTATGGCTCTTTCTAACTCTTAGAATAATTAATCTCTTAACAACCTAACTACCTGTGATGGTTAATTTCATGTGTCAATTTGGCTTGGTTATGGTGCCCATTTGTTCAGTTAAGCAAGCACTGGCCTAATTGTTACTTTGAGGGTATTTCATGGATTTAAATAATTAGTCAGTTGATTGCATCTCTGGCTAGTTACATCTACAAACAACAAAGGAGATTGCTTTCAGCAATGAGAGAAGACTCGTCCAATTAGTTGAAGACCTTAAAGGGAGAACTGATGACTTCAGCAGTCAGAAAGAATTTCTTCCTCTGCTGCTGTCAGCCAGCTTCTCCTGGGGAATTCATCTAAACCTTCATCGGGGTTCCCAGCTTGCAGGCTGCCTTACAGAATTAGTATGTGCATATGTATACCTGTTGGTTGTTTTTTTAGAGAAGCCTAATACACTACCTGAGTTATTTTCCAGTTGTTGCTCAGTCCCTTAAGAACCACCTCAATCTGATCTCCATTCCTACTACTGCATTCAGATGGGTTCCTTGAGGCGGATGTCTTGCCCCACTAGTCTACCCTGAACATCATGCTCTTTCATTCCATGCACTTTTACAGAGACCATCCCTTCTTGCCTGGAATGCCTCCTCCCTTCCACAGCACACACACCTTCTTCATATATCTAACCCTTGCTCACCCTTTGAAACCCAGCTAAAGCTCGGTCTCTTCCAGAAAGTCTTCCTAATCATCTATACAGACACCTTGCCTCTGTATTTCCTCCTATGGCACCTGAGATAATGTGTATATAATTTATATTAAGTATTATATATACACATACATAATACATATGCTACTAATGGTAATACCTAATACCCTAGTAATACCTAAGAGCTTTATTATGTTCTTACTATGTGTCAGGAGCTACTACGTGCATTATCTGCATCGTATCATTCAAGCTTCACAACCATACTGTGAGATATTGTCCCTATGTTACAAAGAAACTAAGAGGCAAAGATATAATGTAAAATCCCACAGGCAGAGAGCTATAAATGTTGCTTCTGAATTTTTACCCAGGCAATCTCATGCCCAAGCCTATGCTGTGGCCAACACTACACCACATGTACTTTCTAAGGGTTATAAATTAAACTATAGGATATAAGCCTGAGACATTTAAAGTAATCCTAAAAATTGTCTTAGACATGATCATCTGAGTTTTGAAGAAGGACCTAAATTGACGCATTTTGTTCCATATTTTATTTCCTCAGTCCATCTGAGTAAGAACTAATTAGTGAGCAGGAAAACAACCAAAAAGATATGAAAAGTTCTAGAATTAGTGGGGAAGAGCAAAGGGCCTGGATGATTAGTTCTTTATATGTCAATTATTTAGGCTCTCATTATGACAATTGTATTTTAAGGCAGTAAAAAAGAGTATAGTGGCCACAGAACTGGACTTTGAATCAGAAGAATGAGGTTTGAATTCTATCACTTTCACTTACTGGCATTATAACTCTAGGCAGGTAATTTAGTATCTCTTTTATTTTCCTACATAAATTGAGAAAAGTAATACCTATCAAGGATGATATATTGAGCTTAAATAAAATGATATATATACCTAAAATGGTTATGTGTCACATTGTCAGCGCCCCCCAAATAACCTGTTTACCCTGGTGGAATAAAATGTAAAATATGGCGTTTCTTAATGGTTGCAACAGTCTTTTTAACCCTTTACTCTCACCTTTTTCAAGCATCTCACAATCACTCATACCTCCAGTCATAGCAAAAATACATGTTTTATACATACAACTATTTTCTCACACTGAGGGGAAACGTTCTTCTTACTTGTGTATATAAGTCTATAGCATATATCTAAATGGCCCTCAACTTTACATATACGATGTGGAGTCTTGGTTGATAGCATCCAAAATATTTTTTACTGTTCACAATGCATTTGGTAGCCAGCATGGATTTTGCAGCACTTCTGGTAAAATTATGATTTATATAGCTGACTCTTTTAGGCAGTTCAAGTAATTTATTATATCAGAATTTTGCTTGCTTAGTTATCTGTCCCAGTTATGCCCTGAAACTTAATGCTTTATACTCTATTTATTTATGACCTTCCATTTCTCTTTCTCCTGCATTATCATATGATAGACACTTACACTGGGAAATGTATAACAGGGCTGAGCAAGAGTAGGAGGAGTTGGAACATCAGTAGAGGATTCTAGTCTTAATGAAAACTGATTCCAGAGGGCTTCAAGTTTTTTAAATAGACAAAATAAAAATTGAGGTCTGTGGCAGTTTAAGATTATTTATAAATCTCAAAAAGAGGGATTATGTTTGTAAACTGGTCTGTTCCTCTGGGTGTGATGCCCTTTGATTGTATTTGATTCAGTGAGGGGCCTCTGATTAAGTTTACTTGATAAAAATCAATTTAGGCTTTTCGCAACGGGTTTGCCGCCAGAACACAGGTGTCGTGAAAACCATCGCTGTATCTTAAAGCCAAAATGGGAAAGGAAAAGACTCATATCAACATTGTCGTCATTGGACACGTAGATTCGGGCAAGTCAACTACTACCGGCCACCTGATCTACAAATGTGGTGGAATCGACAAAAGAACGATTGAAAAATTTGAGAAGGAAGCTGCTGAGACGGGAAAGGGATCCTTTAAGTATGCCTGGGTCTTGGATAAACTGAAAGCTGAGCGTGAGCGTGGTATCACCATTGATATCTCCCTGTGGAAATTTGAGACCAGCAAGTACTATGTGACCATCATTGATGCCCCAGGACACAGAGACTTTATTAAAAACATGATTACAGGCACATCTCAGGCTGACTGTGCTGTCCTGATTGTTGCTGCTGGCGTTGGTGAGTTTGAAGCTGGCATCTCCAAGAATGGGCAGACCCGTGAGCATGCCCTTCTGGCTTACACACTGGGTGTGAAACAACTAATTGTTGGCGTTAACAAAATGGATTCCACTGAGCCACCCTATAGCCAGAAGAGATATGAGGAAATCGTTAAGGAAGTCAGCACCTACATTAAGAAAATTGGTTACAACCCTGACACAGTAGCATTTGTGCCAATTTCTGGTTGGAATGGTGACAACATGCTGGAGCCAAGTGCTAATATGCCTTGGTTCAAGGGATGGAAAGTCACCCGTAAGGACGGCAATGCCAGTGGAACTATGCTGCTTGAAGCTCTGGATTGCATCCTGCCACCTACTCGTCCAACTGACAAACCCTTGCGTCTGCCTCTTCAGGATGTCTACAAAATTGGTGGTATTGGTACTGTCCCTGTGGGCCGAGTGGAGACTGGTGTTCTCAGACCGGGCATGGTGGTCACCTTTGCTCCAGTCAACGTTACAACTGAAGTAAAGTCTGTTGAAATGCATCATGAAGCTTAGAGTGAAGCTCTTCCTGGGGACAATGTGGGCTTCAACGTCAAGAACGTTTCTGTAAAAGATGTTCGTCGTGGCAATGTGGCTGGTGACAGCAAAAATGACCCACCAATGGAAGCAGCTGGCTTCACAGCTCAGGTGATTATCCTGAACCATCCAGGCCAAATCAGTGCTGGTTATGCACCTGTGCTGGATTGTCACACAGCTCACATTGCTTGCAAGTTTGCTGAGCTGAAGGAGAAGATTGATCGATGTTCTGGTAAGAAGCTGGAAGATGGCCCCAAATTCCTGAAATCGGGTGGTGCTGCCATCGTTGACATGGTTCCTGGGAAGCCCATGTGTGTGGAGAGCTTCTCTGACTATCCTCCTCTGGGTCGTTTTGCTGTTCGTGATATGAGACAGACAGTTGCTGTTGGTGTCATCAGGGCAGTGGACAAGAAGGCTGCTGGAGCTGGCAAGGTCCCCAAGTCTCCCCAGAAAGCTCAGAAGGCTAAATGAATAGTATCCACAACACCTGCCACCCCAGTCTTAATCGTGGTGGAAGAACGGTCTCAGAACTGTTTGTCATAATTGGCCATTTAAGTTTAATAGTAAAAGACTGGTTAATGATAACAATGCATCGTAAAACTTTCAGAAGGAAAGGAATGTTTTGTGGACCATTTGTTTTTGTGTGGCAGTTTTAAGTTATTAGTTTTTAAAATCAGTACTTTTTAAATGGAAACAACTTGACCAAAAATCTGTCACAGAATTTTGAGACCCATTAAAACAAAGTTTAATGAGAAACCTGTGTCTTCTTTTGAAAGGTCAGCTCTTAATTGCTTTTTAGGCAAAGAAGTGAGGTGCCCATAAGTTTCTGGTGTTCTATCTGCTGAAATATGATAAATTTTTGGTAGTTCAGGGTTAACATTTTTTAGGACAGGAATTACGATTTTATTCACCTGCTGAGGGGTGGGGTCACTTTACTTAGTGTAGGGGGTTGCAACCTGGGCTTAGGATGGAAAAAGCAAAGATTTTGTAATGTTTATAAGCTACCTTAGAAGGCCAAGTTCTGTGAAGGCCACATCTTGCGTAGAATTTTAATTTTGTCTAGTTATCCATATCAATATTGGAGAGTTTATATTGTATCTAGGTTCTAGGAAAAATAAAAGATACTGGAAGTTGAAAAAAAAAAAATCAATTTAGGACTTCTGTTGGGCTACATCAGTAAGGTATAGCTTGGGTTGAGTCCCCATCCCCTTTGGGTTGATATAAACAGACAATCACTCAAGAAGACACATGGGAAGAGAGAGAGAACTCCATGGATGCCAGAGGAGAGAACTTTGGCATGTGACAGAAAGGACAAGGCTCAAACTGCTAAAGCCCCAGGAAGAGAGATGAGCCATTTGTCTGATAGTTTGCAGCTGAAGAGAACAGAGCAGCTCAGTAGCTGAGAAGACCTGAGAGACCAGGCAGAGATCACCCACCATCTTGCTTTAACACGTGGCAACTGACTTTGCTGAGAAAGCAACCTTGAGTTGGGCTCTTTAGGGCCTTGTAACTGTAAGCGTTTACCCCAAATAAACACCCTTTATAAAAGCCAACAGGTTTCTGGTACTTTGCATCAGCACCCCTTTGGCTGACTAATACAAAATCTTTAAATTGAGTACAATTATTTTAACTCTTTATCATCGTTTTTAAATTTTTTTTAAAAGCAGAAGAACATAGCAAGGGGAGTGTTTTAGTTAGGCTTCTCTAGGGAAACAGAACCAGCAAGAGATATTTGTAAATATTATGAGATTTTATAAAATTGTCTCACGTGACCATGCAGATGCACGAGTCCAAATTACACAGGGCGGGCTGCAAGCTGGGAACTCTGATGAAAGTTTTCCATGAATTCCCCAGGAGAAGCGAGCCGACTGAAGTAGAGATGGAAACTCTCTCTTCTGCCTGCTCAAATAATCACTTATCTTTTAAAGGCCTTCAACTGACTGGATGAGACATCCCTCATTGCTGAAGGCCATCTCTTCAATTGATTACAGATGTAATCAGCCATAGATGCAATCAACTTATTGATGACTTAAGTCCACAAAATGTCCTTGCAGGAACAAGCAGCTGGGCACCATTACCTGACCAAGTTGACACATGAACTTATCATCATGGGGAGTAATGTGAAATTCTTAACAAAAAATTTTGGGACAAGATGAATGACCTTTTACTTAAGCTATATTTTGGAGACCTTGCATAAGAAATAATTTTCTTTTATTTTAAATAAAGAATAAACATTCTTATGTTAAATAAGAATATGAAGAATAGGTAAGTATAAATAAGACATCCACATACCCGCCACCCCACTTAAAATGTAGACTGTTGATGACCCTGTACCGTCCTTATAAAGCTGTCAAGGATATTAGCTCCCTTTCTCTCCCCAGATAGACTACCATCAGAGTTTTAAAATTTATCAGTCACCTTCTTTTCTTTATAGTTCCCATTCTTCTGTCAATATAGATTTTGGTTATTTCCAGGTTTTACCAAAACAAATAATGCCTATTTCACTTCCTTATACTTGTGTCCTGTTACACAAGTGCTAGAGTCTCTCGAGTGCATACTACACAGCAGAATTGCTGGGTTGTGGGTGAACACCTCTGCAGCTGTGCTAGACCAGGCCAGACTGTCCCATGTACACACCTACCATCAGCTTTTGAACTCCCATCGCTCCACTATGACCAATTCTTGCTATTGTCAGAAGTTGTTGGATTTTTTGTTTTGTTTTGTTTTGTTTTTTGGTCTATCTAAAATGCTATCTCCTAGTGGTTTTTTAATTTGAATTTTCCTAATTACTAAAGAAGTTGAATATATGATCTTATTTTTATCAGTTGTTATTGGCCATTAGCCATCTGTGTTTCTTCTTTAAAATATACATTTCTATCTTTTACTATTATTTTTTCAATGGGTGACTTGTGTTTCTTTTTCTTACTGATGTTTTGGAGTTGTTTGTATATTATAGACACTTACCCTTTGTTGCTTGTATGGGTGACAATTTCCTTCTCTTAATTTGTGTCTTGGATTTACAGTTTCTTTACAGAGGCTTTTTGTCAAAAGAAGCCCTTAATTTTAATGTAGTTATAATTATATCTTTTAAGGTTTCTTATCTCATTGAGGACATTAATATATTTAATTTAAGAAAAATTCCAGTTAAGGCAAACATAGCTATATTAAGGAGCAAAATATAACCTTTTGGGAGATTGTTTAAGGTTAAATTTGAGACTTCATTTAGTAAATAGTTATTGAGTCCTACTGTGTGTCAGACACAATTAGAAGCCACAGATTCTTTGCTGTCATAGACCTTACTTTTTTTTTTGGAGGAGACAGGCAGTAACCAAATGAATATGTAATATAATGCCAGGTAATCATAATAGCAATGAAGAAAAACTAAAAAGAAATTATTGTCAGAGGCCAGAGCATCCTCCCACCCACGTGGGCCAAGCACAAGAAGATGGGTACAATATAGGAAGTTGAGTGCATCTGCAGGGCATAAATGGCCACCAACAGGTGGGGCATCTAGTCCTGGCTTTGTCGCTGTGTCAATAAATTGGGTAAAACTCGACTTTTTTGTCAGTTAAATATGTGGACTGAATTCAATAACCTGTATGATTCCTTTCATCTTCAAAAATTGCTTAGACTTCTGAGAATATAAATGGTTGCTTTTATTAAATCTCTTTGGGATAAACTGTGTTAGGAGGGAAGATTATGATAAGTTTCAATTTCTTCAAACTAAAGACATAGTATACCTCCAGTCCTGATTCTTTAAATACATATCCCAGGAAGAGTAATTTTTCACCATTTACAATAAAATCAACTTTAGATTCCTGCAGCAGCACTGTCAATGGAAAGCAATTTGTAAAAGGATTTCCCTGTAATTAAGATGACTCTGCAGAGAAAGCTATAAAAGCAAGTCGTCCATGATTGGCTGCAAAAAGTAAAGCACTAAAATTGCTAAGTAATACTATAGATTTCAAATTTTATATGTATCTTTAGAGCTAGTCTCATAAAAGGAATCATTATTTAACAGTCTAAATTCCTGAAAATGGTTTTCATAGTAGAAAAAAAATGTAATACATACTGCCATGCTTCTTTATCTATGGACATTAAAATGTAAATTTCACCTTTGGCGCATGTGGAAAATCTTTTTTTTGGAATGAATGCTAAATTAAGTGTGACAGGTGATTATGATTAATTACTCCTTATTACCAGGAGAAAAAGAAAAGACACCTATGTTGCCTAATGAAATATAATACAATGCAAAAGGAAAAATGCAAAGATGGTCTGTTGTTTTTTTTAAAACCAAACAAACCACTTCACATCTATTTGAAAAGCTGAATGAAAGTATATGAATCACATGCATCCATGGGTTACTCTGGTGTCTGACTCTCTTGAAGTTTCAGAGTGCCTTCAAAATAATCCTCTCATATGTGTTAAGGTATTTTATTTGGCCATCATTAGCAACTTCAAAGACTTTGCTAATAGATATGGATGAAACCAGGGGCTGCTTAGGCTGTGACCAGAGGTTGCACTATAGAGTGGTTAAGAGTGCAGCCTCCAGAACTCACCTCCCTAGTTCAAGTTTTAGCTGTCACAGAGCTCAGAAAATTTGAGCAAGTTGTACAAACTCGGGGGAATTTCTACTCTTCTGTAAAATGGGGTTAGTGGTAACTAAATCCAGGTCTTTCCTGATTAAAAGAAAAAAGCCATGTCCATCTTCATGTATTCAATAGTTATAAAACATCTCTCTCCTCCTTTCTCTACTCCCACTTCCGTGGTTTTTTAAATTTGTGATGCAGTTTTCATTTTTAAAGAGTAATCTTAAAAATTACAGACATTCTCATATCCACTGTCAAGACAAACAGATTCTCTAATCTTCCCTTTATTAGCCTTTGGGCAAGTCACTTACCCTCCCTGAACTTCAGTTTTCTAATTTAGAAAATGGCCTTGAAGCCAATTCCTAAGGACTAAAAGTCCTCTATGAACTCAGTATTACACTTCATCAATACGTAATGGATCAGAGCAGTTATATGCACAGTTATCTTAAGTATTGGTTTTTAACCTTGGATTCAGGTATTGCTTTCTAGGAATCTTGAAGTCCCTGGAAATTATATGTATTTGTGTTTGTATGTATGTATTTTTCTTGGAGAAAGTCTTTCAAAACATTCCGAAAGTAGTTTATGACCCCAAAAAAGGCTGAGAACCATTTCATCAACATGAGACTAACTTCCTAAAAAGGCTTAACTGTAACCTGACCAAATATAAATCAGTGAGGAACATGTTCATCAGAATAGGTTTTGGTCTTTATTGAACATAGTTAAAAAAAAAAAAAAAAAAAAGAAGGTTGTCACAGAACTAAATATCAGCACCATCCAGGGAGGTGAGGGATCTCAGCGAATGAGCTTCAAGTGTTCCAAGCCCAATAACTAGACCATCTTTAATATAAAAATAGAGACGAGTTGTTGTTAGTGGGCTTCAAGGATTCCTATTACAGTGGGATCACCATCCCTGTGGTTGTAACTCCTTCCATTTTCATTTCCTATTCACCTACCAGCCTTCTGATTATGTTTTGCCTCCCATGTGGTTCTGCTTACGGTGAGTATTCTTGTTTCTATGACAACACATGTCTCATCATACATCAGTCTTAAAATATATATATTATATATATATGTCAGTCTCCTCGATTTTGTAATATGAGTCACCACTGAGAAATGGGGCCACACATGCAGAGCTAACTGAGCAAGTTTCTACACCTGCAAGGCAGAGGGCCAGAGTGAGAACCTTGGTAAGATCACAAGGAGTTGAGTGTGGGCTTAGGAAGCCTCTTAGGGGGTAGGCTACTAAGGTACAATGCCCTCAGTATATTCACCTCCCTGTCAGCACAGTGTGTCATTTTTAATTTTGAATTTCTGTGGGAAAGTATACCAACCTCGTAAGACTATAGAATAATTAAATAAAATAATACATGTAAAATACTTTGCCAGCCCATGACATGTATTCAGTATTAATACTTTTTTATTCCATTTTTGCATCCTTTAAAACACTCACCTTATGACAACCCAGTGCATACAAAAATTCTGTATCAACTGAGTCATGTGATAGGGCCACCGTGATGCAAATCGCAGTAGATGGCACTGTATGAAAAAGAAAAAGAAAAAGAAAAACCTGGCCTCTTCCCAATACTCCATAAATGGATGAAGATAACAGTAATCGCTGATTACTAAAGACATATCACTGTACATGTCTTTAGTATTGCTGTTATAGTCATAAAAATTGGGGGGTATACGTAGTGTCCATTTATTTCATTAATAACTTTCTGTGTCCTATTTGAACATCACCTATAATACCATCTTTATCGGAATAGACAAAGCTAATGAATAGATACTTATTAAACACTGATAATGTATGAGATGCTGTGCAGGCAACAAAGATGAATAAGAAGTTGCTCCAGCTCCATGATTTTTTTTTCCTGATGATCTTGCTATCATTACAGTATTAGGAAACTTTACTTTTCTCATCTCTTTTCCCCAAAGTTATCCCAGTAAATAGAGTCAACATATATGGAGATGCCTTTTTTTTAATTATTAGAGTAAACATTTAACTTTAATTTCCAGAGCTGTATACGTTTTAGCATTATGTATGTATTTTTAAAAAGTTTTAGAGTACATAAATGTTACATCAAAAATATAGGGGATTCCCCCTCCTCCCCCACTTTCCTCCATTAACAACATCTTTCATTAATGTGGTACATTTGTTACAATTGATGAATACATATTGAAGCACTGCTACTAACCATGGTCTATAGTTTACATTATAGTTTACACATTGCACTGCGCAATTTTATAGGTTTTGACAAAATGTATAATGGCCTGTATCTGTCATTGCAGTGTCATGCAGGACAATTCCAATGTCCCCAAAATGCCCCCATGTTACACCTATTCTCTCTCCCTCCCCTCAAAACCTCTGGTGACAGCTGCCTTTATATCAATGATAAAAGATCTTCCATTGCTAGAAAATAAGTCTACATTAGTCCATAGTTGCATTCCTCCCTTATGTTTGTTCATTCCTCAATCTTGAGGATTTAGGGATGGTGATGCCTACTCTGTTTCTGATGGAGATGGGGCTTAGATCCCATGGGGCAGATGGATGGAACTGTCTTGCTTACATTTGTGGATACTCTCAATTTTGGGGGATGAGTGTTGTCCATCATCATCCTTTGGATAGTTGTCCTGGGTGAGTCCAATAAACTGGAGAGTAGGTGTTGCAACTCTGCTGAGATTCAGGGCTCAACCGATATACGAACAGACCGAAGATTTAAGTCTCTGGGACATATATTTAACAAGTACAGTGTGAATTATAGGTTCAAATAAAAGGGGCAGAAGAGCAATGTGTAGGGAAGTTATAAATGAGTCTAACTCTGTTACATTGGGGAGCATATATTCCAAAGTATGGCCCACTGACAGGGTGCCGAATTTCAGGAATGCATTTTGGCCTTTTCTTCTGTATAGGGTATCCTCAGTAAAAGCCTAAGAATAGATATTTCTCCTTCAGTAGAGGCTTTCATCTATTTGAGAATATATTTTAATGCACAGAATACTCTGATTCATAAGAAACTAACCAAACCATTTAAAAGTTCCTGCACTCTGCCCTCAGGAACTTTGCCATCTCATAATGTAGAACAACTGGGTTTTGAATGTATTGCCTTAAGAGAACCAGGAAAGTATCCTGCATATTTATATGCTTTCTACTAACTTCTCTAAGCCTTACTTTTCCTACCTGTCAAATGAGATTCATTCTTCCACTCAGAAATGGTTTTTATATGAATTGAGCTGTAAAGTCCATGTTTTCCTGCCCCACAAAATTTTAAATTCCTTGAGGGCAGAAAAAAATATCCAGGGAGGGCTCTGAATTGAGATTTGGAGATAGGAATTCTGAATTGTTTATGTCCTCTTCGGATCCTAGAAAAAAGGGCCTTGATTTTTGTGGTTGCTGAATAAAGAAACACAAGGTAAAGGTGCCTGAAGATCCATAAGCCCTGGCCTGTATTTGATAGAGTAAAAACCAGAGACTCGGAGATTTTCAGGAAAGAGCATTTTTCTTTTAAGTCAAAATTAAACTTGTAAATTTGAAACTGGACTCTTGAGGCAATTATCATACAAAATTTCAACATAGAATGATAATAGATGAATGTTTTAGCATGCTTTCAAATGAAGGCTCTGTGTGTATTTAAATAATTCACTGCCTGATGGAGAAGGTAATCATTTCTGGATGAACAAAGGTCCATTGTGTTGGACCACATCCAAGGATGTGATCTCCGTCTGGAAACTAGTTCCTTTTATTTTTATAAAGTAGTATATTTTGGTACGTTGTTTTAGATTCCATTTAGTAATTAAGCATGTCCTTTCCCAATGTTTTTTACATTGTAGCTCCTCCAAAAATTGATTTCAATATGAAAATCACATTTGAATGCTCACTTGAGTTAAACTCAAGTAAATAAGAGTTTACTTAACCCATAGTCAAGGGTTATGTTTTTAGGCTTTTGAACAATTAACTATTGAAGACACAGCCCATAGAATCCTGGCCTGTATCATCATTTGCTGTGAGGATATTTTGATGCTGCCACTCTGAAGGCCCTGTGAAATGCTGATCATTGCACATTAGGCTTTATGGCATTTGTATTATTAAGGCTTGTCAGTTCTATGAGGGGCTACTGCAGCCGAGCTATACATTTTAATATGTCTTGTCAACCCCCACAAGGATATCCTAATATATTAAAACAACTATTTTCATATGGAATGGAACCTCCACAATTAAACCAAAATATAGCCATGTAACCCAGAACTTTTGTTTCTAGAAGATAAGTAAATGCAGAGAATTAAATTTTGCATGCTATTATACATACTTGCAATTAAGAAAGAGATATGACTTGAGTACTATTTCCTGGTTTCGGAGAGATTTAACATTTCTTTAATGACAACATTCAACAAATCATTATTAGATCCCTAATACTTATGTCTTTGGGAATATAATGGTGCAAAATATATTTAGTCCCTGCCTTTATGTAACTTATAATATAGAGGGAAAATGCATTAATCAAGTAATGACAAAAATAGATCAGTAGTTCCAAAACTGTGACGATTTATATGTGTTTCTCGATTTATATGTGTTTGTCAATAGTTAACACTATTGACATTTGGGGCCAGATAATTCTTTGAGTGGGGGAACTGAACTGTTCGTTGTAGTATGTTCAGCAGCATCCCTGTCCTCTACCCAGTAGCTGCTAACAGCAACCCCCAACCCCAACCAGTCGTGACAATCAGATATGTCTCCAGACACCATCAAATGCTCGAGGGTAGAAGTGAGAATCACCCCCATTTGAGAATCACTGATTTATATGAAGGGAAAATATCAGGTGTTTTGAGGACATATAACAGGGAACCTGACTAATCTTGCAAGTCTTCCTGAAAAGTAGCATGGTAACATTTGTTTTAAACTCTATTGTAAGAGTAGGGGTTAACTTAGATCACTGTGGGAGGGAAAAATGAGAAAAAAGAACAAATTATTTTAGGTTTCTTCCTAAAGGCCAGTTCTTTGTACAGTTCAGTTATCCTGGTGAATTCCTGAAGGGCAAAGCTGGCATTCTGTTTTCTGCTCCTGCCAGAACCCCATGCATTCAGGCTAGAGCTGGGCAAATAGTAGGCACTGAAGAAATTTACATTGAAGGCATGATATATATCCAGTCTAACAGAAACTGAGCACTAGGGGATATAAAAATGACCAAAACCATGCTCTCTGGTATCTGTGAGCTCACAGAGTAGAACAGGGTAAAGGAAATAAGTAGTTCTTCTGGGGGGAAGGAGAGAAAGTCTTCTCTGCAGAGGTGACATTTGAAAAATAGTGAAGAATAGGCAGTGCCAGGTGGTATTTCCCCAGCTGCTCCTGGCAGAGTTAGTGGCTTCCTCTTCAGCACCAGCACTCATCTTGGGGTTTGTTAATACTTTGATCATTGCTCTTAGACTAGATTTTTAACTAGCTACTCCCCACCCCCTCCTCCTCCCCCCACCCCAGCCCTGTACCAAACACCACACTCAGGGGATGCAGTGATGCAGTGCTTTAAGTGGCCAGGGCTGGGTCCCAGGCCCACCTCCCAGGCTGCAGGTAGAATCAGCTCCACCCAGTGACTCCAAGTCCTGTTAAGGAGTAAGGGGGAAATGGCTGCTAATTAGGTATAAAGATTGCTTGTCCACTATAGTCACCTACCTGATTTTCTTCTCCCCAACTAGATTGCAAGCCCTGCTGGACAGTCAACTTTGACACTTGTAAGCCACGTGTTTGACTCATGAAAGAAATTCAGTAAATATTGTAGGTATTTGTTGGCCTAAAGAATGGATACACAAATGAACTAATATTTTTGTTTTGCTTTAGGATTGATAACATGGACTGGAGAAGATTAAGGGAAACTTGTTAGGAGTCTGTTCAGGCTAGAGATTTGCTAGACTGGTTGTGTTGAATTTCAGGGTTGCATTCTCCTTCGTAGCGCAGAGACATCATATCCCAAAGTTAGACACTGATAGCAGCCTCCAACCCCATAGGAAGAGCCACTGGTAATACAGCCTTCTGAAGACGAGCTTTCTAGAGTGATGAGGGACAACACCTAAATATTCTTCATCAAAGGAAAAAGTGCAGCTGTCTTAATGCTCTGTGGTACAGATAATGGCCTAGCAGCAAGTGGCAGGTTGAGCAAGAGCCTGATCTGTAAGCACCTGTGGTTAGGAAATGGAAAGGCATGCTGTGCGATGACATTTTGAGCTTAATGTCCCTGCAAATAAATTACTTGGACCCGGTAGAGATGGTCAGAGAGCACAAAAGCACGAATCCTGGCAGTATAGCATCCGTGCCAAGTCCCTGGGTGTCTCGGCTCTGTGCCCTTTCCTCTAGATACCTGCAGAGTCACCTCTGTAGGAAGAAGCAGGTCTCTCCTTTCATCAGGATTCTATGTGCATTTCCAAAACTGAACCGTGGACTTGTGACACTTGAGACAGTAAGGCCTTCTCACCTTCCCCAGCTCACTGGGCAGACAGAATATGAGACACTGGCAGACAGAGAGTCCAAGAGAAAATATGGACAAGACAGATTTATTAGGACAAAATATAACCAAATGGGGAGTGGATGTAGCTCGTTGGTTGAGCGCCTGCTTCCCATCATGTACAAGGTCCTGGGTTCAATCCCTGGTACCTCCTAAAAGAAAAAACAGAAAGCAAATATTTTCAGGATATAGGTTATCCAGCTACTGCTGGCTTATATCCAAGACATTTAAGAAATCTCTCCTCAGTTTTCTCTATAGATATACTATTTTTGTATGCATAGTGAGTGTGGATATGTGTCTGTATGGATGTGTGTATTTATACATAGTCAGAACAAAATATAGATACACCTTAGTTATTAGCTGTATTAAAATGTAATGGAAGTTTTGTTTGACTCTCTTAGCATGTGGTTTTTAGAACGAAATATACTTTTAATGTGCTTTTGAGACTGATAGGTTTGTTCTTGCCTCTGCCAGGAACACTGTCCCCAGAGGTAGGGCTGGCTCCTTCTCCTCATTCGGTTCTCAGCCTGCGCCACTGTTTTAGTTTGCTAAAAGCTGCTGGGAGTAATATACCAGAAATGTGTCGGCTTTTATAATGGAAATGTATTATGTTAATTCCTGAAGCCCTGAAAGTGTCCAAATCAAGGCATCATCAGAGTTGCTGTCTCACCAAGCTACAGCTGTGTGTCATCAGGCACATGGCGGTGTCATCTAAAGATGCTTTCTCTCCGAGCTCAGCTGTCTGCAGTCAGGCATATGGCTTGTCTCTGCCCTTTTTTCTGGGTCTCTTCTCTTTCAGCCTCTTGGGGGCTTCTTTCCAGGCCTCTGTGCTCCGCTGCTTCCAGCCGCTGGCCTCTGGGACCTCTCTCTTAGCCTCTCGGGGTTTCTTGGCCCCTGCTGCTTTTTCTCTCTGTGTCTTTGCTTTCAATCCTCAGTTTATAAAGGACTCCAGCAAGAGGACCAAGACCCACACTGGGTCATGCCTCACTGAAGCAATCCAATCAAAGGTCCTCCCAACATTGAATCCAATCCAATCAAAGCATTCCACACCCATAGAAATGCATAGCGCCAAGAACATGATCTTTTCTGGGACCCACAAACGCCCTCAAACTGTCACAGTTACCTCCACAAAGAGGCATTCACTACCCAATCATTCCCCCTCCCTCCCCCTCAGTACCTCTCCGGAGCTTAAACTCTTAGTAGACATAAAGTAAACGTTTGCTGAATCCTATATGGTAGACACTTGCATGTGTCTCGATGTATTCTTTGTGCTAGTTATATTTTTGGCAGACTTCTTATCTAAATAATCCTTGACTCCTCAGATTTCTTATGTATTTATTCATCTGTGTTTACTTTTTAGTTTTTAATTGTTTATATTTTCAATGATTAAATGTACAAAATAAAGTTTAAAAAAATACTTAAGGGAAAAAAATACATTCAGTAAATGTTCAAAAAATGATGGCAATTACTATGATCATTCAATAGTATTGCTTTTGAAAAACTGATTTAAAAGGTGTTTTACAACACCTTCAAACATCACAAAATAAAGTGGACAAAGTTTCAAGTTAAAAAAAAAAAAAAAAAAGAATAGCTATACTTAGACCTAAACCAAAAATCTAATCAAGATTTTTTTAGATTTTCTTAAAATAATTCTCTTTTGGAAGGTCCACTTAAAATTTGCAAAGGTTTTCCATTAAACTCTTAATACTTAAAAAGCTACTTATATTGTTCAAACTTTAAAATTAATTCCATCATTTTGAATTGCTCCATTTTATGCACAATGCCAGAGGGTAGTTATACAAACCATCACTAATACCAACTATGGTTTTCCTTATATAAAAGTATAAATGATTATTTTTCAATCTAAACTTGTAAATATTTTATTACTATATTGAGTCCCTTTGAAAATTAATGTCCTAATTTGGAAGCATTATACATACTCAGAAGGGCATGCTATGAGACCTATTGGTTATCAATTCATGTGGGAAAATACATATGTGAAAATCTGCCCATTTGCAAGTAAGACGCAGAACCCAGATCAGTGAGTGTGTTTAGTTTGGGAAAAATACAATGTAAGCCATGTATAATGGAAGCTTATAGAATGTAAAGGACAATATTTAAACTATCTTGGTTAGCAAAAAATGAAGCTATTATAATATGTGACTTAGAGAACATGGCAACCCATTGGGTCATTTGAGGGCCTGTCTACAAATGACAGATTTGTAAGCATAAGGTCACAACAGATGTTAATATGTGTCTCCTCCTCTAGACCTTTCTGCCTTGTGTTTTAAACACAGAATGGCATTACAAGCTTACAATCTATACCAAACCTATTTTTCTGGAAAAGGAACTGAAATACATGATCTGAAAGTAAAATATAGTCTTGCTTGCTTTTCATTTGTATTGGGCTTTTAAACATGGCAAAACAATAATGGATTTTCACTCTGAGCAATTTCTAAATGGTATGCCAGAAATTAGCTGAAAATGATACATTCTCTAAAACAAGTTAAATTGGAAATGTTGTTCAAACTAAGTGAAATATACTCATAGAATTCTTAACTATGAATGAGGATCCTGAAAGAAAAATGTACATATAACATAATGCTCAAAGATATGCTGTATTCTATGAGAAATTTAACTTGGGAAAACCGAATAATAAACACTGTCTTTTCTTTGAGATGTATTAGAAGGGGCAAGAGGTATAAAAATGAATGTGTGTGCTATTAACCATCAGCCTAATACTTGCTGCAGAGAATAATTTTTGTCTTTTGCTGTATTACTGAAGACCATGTCCTTAGCATAAACGATTATTTTACATGCTTTATTTCTCTAATACATTCAGAGAGAATCAATAAATTACATTTATTATTCAGTTGCAAGAGACATTTTGCAATCCATCCAGTAGTGAATTTCTAATATATCCATCTTGCCATAAAATGTTGCTTTACTACTAATATTTTCTCTCTGTAGGGATTAGCTCACAACTCTAGCAGCCTATTTAGATATTTTGACTTAAAATTGTAAGTCATCTTATTACATATTTTTGTATTTATTTATTTTTGTTAATTATTAAAACCAAGGTAATGATACTGACATCTATGTGCATATATTCTGTGCTTTTGAGAGGGCCAATATGAATATGGAAAATGAAGAACCAATTGAAATAATTTATTTTCTTACAAAAATTTTATAAATATCTGAAAGCATAAACATTTTTTATTTCTTTTTTAAATGGGAAAGAGGCTGACTGTAAGCTCCTTGAAGGGAAAAGTTGTATTCCCTGCATCTAGCACAGTGCCTGACACCTTGAAAGTACTGAAGAAATACTTGAACAAACAAGTGAATGAATGAATGCATAAGGAAGGAAGGAAAGAAGGAATAAAGGAGGAAAGCTGTGTTTTAAGACAGAGTTTGCTATGTAAGATAATAATGTGGCTGAAGATTAGTTTTACTGAAGGCAACCAAAAGATCATAATTTTGAAAGAAAATAGTTAAACATTCCTATACAGTGATAAGCTGAGCCACCATCTATGAGTCAGAAAAGGGTGTAAAGGTCATTTTAGGTAGTTATTGCCATACATTGATCAAATTGAAACTAAAGAGGCATCAGATGCTAAGTAGGAAATTTTGGTTTTAATCTTCAAGTATGGTCCATCTGTACTTGAATACCCAGTACTGAGTCTCCAGAAGGAACAAGGAAATGAGCTCCAATTCTGAGAGAGGCAAGGGGATGAAGGCTTTGTGCATACCAGTTAGGGAACCTGGGGCCTCCAGGAGGGAAGCCCATCATAAATTTGAGGGGATGTGAGCCAAGTTTAGATCATAAATATCACGAACTTGACCATCTATGTAAGTCTGAAATGTTCGAGTATGTGTCATTTCACATTTAGTTGGAATTCATCACAACCAAGAGATAGGACATGCTGATCAACTCTAAATGGGTTTAATGCCAGTTAGCAGTTGTGTGACTGTGCGGAGTTATTTAACAACTCTGTTTCCTTCTCTGAAAATTGCAGATAATAGTAGTACTTACTTGATGGGGCTGTTGTGAAGATTAAGTAAATTAATATATATAAAGTGCTTAGAATAGTACTATAAAAGTTTGTTAAATAAATTTCATTGAAAATAAATTGTTGAGGAAATGAAAGAAATTTAGGATATATCTACCTTTTATGCCTTTCCATAAAATCATTCCTTGGAGCTACTTCTAAAAACAGAATACGGTGTTGGAAAGGTTATTAGTCTGATTCATTCATTCATTCATTCAGCAGATACTAACTGAGCATCTACTACTGTTTACCAGGAATTGCTTTTGATACTAAGGATACAGTGATTTCATAGAAAGACATATAAATATTTAAGTATGTATATGTGTGTGTGAGGGGGGAGAGAGAGACATGGTTTCTGTCCTTGTGGGCTTATAATGTAGAGTGGAAGACTACTAAAAAACTAAAAATTCTGTACAGTAAACCCTGTGGTAGACAACCTATAGAGTGTCATGGGAGCTCCAGACTGGCACATCAGCCTGCTCATTGGATGTAGCAGATGGATGCTGGATAGAAATGGGGGCAGGTCAGGGGAGACTGCAAGAAGTGATGACTAGGTTAAGATTTGAATGATATCTATAAGTAAGGCAGGTCAAAGAGAGCATGTAAGTATTCCAGAGTGCAGGGAATTCTTGATCACTGAGGTTAGATGGCAAGAGAGGGATGAGGCTAAAAATGTAGGCAAGGGCCAGTTCATGAAGGAAAATCTGTACTGTAAAGTTTGGACCTTAAATTAAGTGTAATTAGAAGCCAATTTTAAGTCACTTGTCCATCTTGTGCTCTTTAGAATCCCATATTGTATTATGGGAATTTATTTGCGGCCAAGGTGACCTGTCTAGTAGCTCAAGAATGTTGCTTAATGATGGTTTCAGAGGTAGTCAATATAGAATCACCGTGCCCTCTAATTTCTATTTTCGCAAAGAAAATCTAAAACTTTACTAAATACAATAATCTCTTTGAAAATTTAATTCACTCATTATCTACTTCTCTTGGTACTTGGGAGGCTGTAAATCTGAGCCAGTTAGAGAGGGCTGAGCAGAAAGAAGCGTTTGGGGTGAATAATCTGCTCCAGCTTCCAGTCTTCAAAAGAATGTCTACAACCCTTAATTTGTGATGAGGAAGACACCCCTATACCACTCTTCCCACCTGACCATTCATCCAAAGAGGCCCAAGAGGGTAGAGGGACACTTCCACACCTTTGGAGAAGACAGACAACACACACACGCACACACACAAAAGCACTAGTCTGCAGCTTCATAAAGGCCTTATTTTTGTTCTCACACTCAAGAAAGGCACAATGTCCTCAGAGAGCTATTACCTGGAGTTAAAGATCAGTCCTGCCGGCTCCTTAATTGTGTTTATTGTTCTTTGAACATCTCTAATTGTTAACATCTGTCTGATATTGAAATGGAATATCCAGAAGGTGAGAGCAGAGCTTTCCCCAGTGTCTAGAGCAGGAATTTGAATAAAAGAAAATCAATTCCTTGCTCAATTCATGGCTCAAAATTATATTGGCCTTTTGAGTCTAAAGAATCAAGGGTACTGGATGGTGACAACACATCAGTGAGCCTTCATAACTAACACTGAGCCTACTTTGAGAGCTCCCTCAGGAAACCATTGGCATAGATGGTCAGAAAATCTTTAGTCCCTGCTTGGTCCCTAGAGAGAAACCAAAAGACTCATTTTTCTAATACCACTAGGATACCAGAGCACAGAATCTGTGAAATGATGAACTGGGTTTGAATCCCTGCTCCACCGCTTTCTACCAATGTAACCTTGGGTAGGTAGCTCATACCCTCTGAGCTTTGGTTTCTGTATAATCTTTTAACAGATAAAATACGCATTTCATCAAATGAAATAATGGATGTAAAGTTGTAAATAAAAGTTGTTCTTATTAGAGGCTTGTAAGAGGCAGCAAATTCCATTCCAAATGATTAATTACTTTTACCCCTCAACAATCAAAATCATATAATAGAAAACCAATGTTTTTAATCTCATGCTCTTGTTATCCTCTGTAATGCAGAATTCTCTTTGGATGTTTACTCTTTCACTGGGTCATGAAATTAGGTGGACAGTATCTAGTCATCTGCTTGTTTGTAGCCATTTTCACAAGGTTCTTGCTTCATAGTTACCCTTAAATCTCTCTTTTCGTATTTTTGGTTTTGGGCAGATAAAATGAAAAAGTTTAATGTTTTTGGCTATTTTATGGTCTTTATTGATATCACCTAAAGTGTTCATTTTATGACTCTTTCTTTTACCCCTGACATGTGGCAAATGCTGGACGCTTACTGCTCCATTCTTTTTGAAGTGGGCCTTGAGTACAAATAATGTGGGTTGCTATTTTTGTCAAAGATGCCACCAGGAAAAAAAACAAAAATTCGGTAAGGTATGTTGTTGATTCAGAGACACCACCCACAAATGGCTCACTCTACCTTTGTCTGTTTTCCCCTACTCTACAATGGCCCATTAGGCCTGATGACCTAGAACCCAGTTCTCAATGGCCATTTTAAAGCTGTGAAGTGTGAACATTATGTGCCGCTCTGAAAACACCCTATGTAGGTTTTGGGCTGTCTTTTTAAAGATAACATGCTGAACTATTTCTCTCTTCACAGTGTTTCATTTAAATTTAATGTGTAAGTTTTGACTTACCTTAGTCTTATATCTTGATCCTGGTACCTTGGGTTTTTATTTTTAATTAGCCAAGCAAGACCTCAAAGAACTGTAATAATAACAAAAATACTTGGAGAAAATGTCTTGTATCTGAGTATTTTAAATAGCTAAGCTTCATATCTGCCCAAACAGCATTTTTTAGCAGATAAAGTAATAGAAATAGGAACTTTCTAGTAATCAAACTAGTAAAAAAATAAAATGAAATAAACAGATCCTTTATCTTACCAAGATATATGATTACTACTGCATATGTCTTCATTTTTTTTGTCTTCTACTATAGACGGTGGTAAGGTTGTCTTTTTTTAGTAGTCTCTATCTAATAAGGTTTAGTTCCTAATTGTTTTAAAAGTTTGACATTTAATCAATCCTTGATTCTCAGGAAACTTGATTTACTACATGCATTAGTGGTTCTTTATAAGTGTTTCATTATGCACATGCATTCATAAAATGTCTTTCAATATTTACCTTTTGAAATTTATTAGAATTCCTTGGCAAAGAAAGTTGCCAGAGAAATTTTAAATGTATTCAGTAATATATATATAATATGTTTTTGAAAAATTCAGAAGTTGTGACATCATAATCAATCATGTTTTATTTTTTGAATAGGTAGATTCAAAATATGTAAATTCTTGTACAATCAGATAGTTAAAAATTCAAAACACATAAAAAGGTATATAGCAAACAAATTCACTCTTCCATATCCCCCAGCCAGCCAGGTCCCACAGCGATATACACATAATGATGTTCTTTATGCAAATATAAGCAAATTAAATTATATTCTTAGTTTTCCTTTAAAAAAAAAATATATATATATATATATAGAGAGAGAGAGAGAGAGAGAGAGAGAGAGAGAATTCTATGCCCACTGTTCTGCACTTTGCTTTATCATTGAAAATATATCTTGGAGATCTTTCCATATTGGCACAAGAGTGGTTCATCATTCTTTATTTATAGCTGCATAATATTCTATTGTATAAGGGCACCCAAATTTATTTAACCAGTCCCTCATTTATGAATAGCTGAGTTGTTTTGTCTTTATTTATGAACATTTAAGTTGTTCCAAATCTTTTGCTATTGTGAAATTGCTTAGCAAATATCCTTTTACATGTATTATTTTATACATGTGTAAGTATATCTGTGAGGTAAATCTCATTAGTGACATTCTGAGTCAGAAGATATACACATCGACGGTGGCAGATGGCTCTCTTTAAAGGCGGTATGGGTCATATTCCTACCTGCAATGTCTGTGGAGAATGCCTGGTTCCCAAAAGCCTCATCCATAGTGAGTGTTACCCAACTTTTTGGGTTTTTGCCAGTCTGAGAAGTAAAAAATGATATTTCACTGTGGTTTTAATTTGTACTTTTAAAAAATAGGGCAGTTGTGGGTTTACAGAAAAATCATACAGAAAGTACAGAGTTCCTCATACCCCCTTCCCCCTCACACCCTGTTTTCCCTATTATTAACATTTTGCATGCGTGGTAATTTTGTTACAATTCATGAAAAATTATTATAATTATGCTATTAACTTTAGCCCACTGTTTACTTTAGGGTTCACTCTCTTCTCATACAGTTTCATGGGTCTTTTTGTGTGTGTGTGGTAACTTACATACAACCTAAAATTTCTCTTTTTATCCTTTTTCAAATATACCATTCAGTGGTGTTAATTACATTCACAAAGTTGTGCTACCACCATCATCCATTGTCAAAACTTTCCCATCACCTAAATAGAATCTCTGTATAAATTAAACATTAACTCCCCATTCCCTTCCCCAGCCTGACCCTGGTAATCTGTATTCTCATTTCTGACTTTATGAATTTGCATGTTCTACTTATTTCATATAAGTGAGATTATACTGTGTTTGTCCTTTTGTGTCTGTTTTATTTCACTCAACATGATGTCTTCAGGATCCCTCCCTCTTGTGACATACATCAGAACTTCAATTCTTTTTAGGGACAGATAATATTCCATTGTGTGTATATACTGCATTTTGTTTATACAGTCATCTGTGTGATGGACATTTGGGTTGCTTCCATCTTTTGGCAATTGTGAGTTATACTGCTATGAACATTGGGTGTGTAATTTGCACTTTTTTTTATGAGGTTGAACATCTTTTCTTATTGTTAAGAGCAATTTTTATTTCCTTTTCTGTTCATTTCCCGTTACTATCACAGACTATTTTTCTACCTGGTTTGGCTTATGGTGTGTTAAAATCAAGTATATGTATATATCCCACATTTGGGCAAATCTTAGGAACAGATCACTAAGCAGAACCATCTTTCCACGGTCTCTCAGGCTCTTGGAAAACGTCCACTGTGAGTAGAAAAGTAGACTATCCAACTCATCCCTCAAAGTTCCACTTTCTTTGGGAAATAATTCTGATTAATATTGAGAGAAATAGAGAATGTGATAAAGCATACATATTGCTAAATTAATTCATGTGGTGATTCAAGTTCCCTAATATCATTAGCTTTGATTAAACATCATTCTTGTAAAAGCAATTAAGAACTAAAGCTTATTGATAGATAATGTCACTTAAAAAGATGAACAAGACCCCCACTGTAGTAATTTACAAGTGTCTCTGTTTTCACTTTGGCTGTGTGGAGGAAAGAACCAGAACTGAGCGGGGGTCTCTTTGGATGACTGAAGCTGACTTACCGCCCTGCCCTCTATGGAGGTGATTTTCTGAAGCTTAAAGAGCCCTCGGGCCTTACATCCCTCCATCTCCCCCAGATGCAGGAGGGCACGTGCGCGTGCACACACGTGCTTTCAACCTACAGCTTGAAATCTACTACAAAGTGTGGGGTTGCCTCCTAACTCTTGAGAAGCCAGTTTGGTTTCCTTTTTCCTCTTTCTGACTTACTTCTCAGGAACAAATAGACCTCTCAGAACATGCATCTGCAACTCCTGGAAGGCCTTTTAGGACTGATTCTGTAAATAGGTATTTTACTATAATTTCTATTCATGCCTCGAATGTGTCTGTATGGATTTGGCCTTGACCAGAGCAGTTGTCCTCATCTGGATTAGACTCAATAACTGTAAATCCCAAACAGCAATTAATTTTCCCCTGGGAATCAGAGAGGCAGTGGGCTGAGAGAGATGAAGATGGTCGTATCAGTTGATTTTGCTTGTTTGGTTGGTTGGTTTTAACGTTCTGAGACAGGAAAGGTTCTGTCCCTCCCTCACCTTATATCTGCCTTTTTGTGGCTAGGTCTCCCCACTCCAGCGCCCCACAGCCCTTGGTTGTAGTGAAGGTAGAAAGCAAACAAGATCAAATACACAAGGCCTGTTTTGGATGCTAGGAGGACCACTTGGTCCAAGTCTCACCTTCACAAAGAGTCTCAAATTTAGACTTTTACCATGATGGGCATATAAGTGTCACAGAAATTCACAGACAGCGTTGCAAGGAGTAGATGTTCATCTTGCAGTTTTACAGTGTGAGTTCCAGCAGCAGATCACAGGGCCTCTAGTATACTAGGAATAAATATTTTTTATAAATCCTGTAATTATAAGGCACCCTTCTCTTTTGGGGGTTAAAATATTAATTTGTTCAATATAAATATTTAAAATATTCCATAATTTTGGTAACCTCATTTCAAAATTCTTTATTTAAATATATATATACCAGGAGTCTCAAAAATTGCAAGTGGTCCTGACTTTACTCAATTTCCAGGAAAGCCCCTGGTACTCAAGTGGGTTGTGTTATATGCATCATTACCTGCCCAACCTAAAGCCACCAGGTAATGAGGTGCAGCTATGCAAATTTTTGTAAGTGATGTTTAGGGATATTTACTCAGAGAAACTCTAAGCATCAGTTACAACTTTCCTGGTTAGACTTTTAAGAGACATGTGTCTTTCAATTGTCCTTGAAAAGTCCTTCTAAGTGCTGATGCAGGCAAACTGTTAATTAAAAGGTTGCCATTTATTAGCAGCATAGCATATTCATTTAAGTGAAATCAAATTTATGATTCAAAGTCACATTTTCACTTGCTGAGCAGAGTGGGTATGTACTTTGGTGCTGAATACTGGGTTTCCTGCTATACTCAATGACTTCCATGCACTCAACCCACCTGTAACATGTTTCTAAGGAGCATGCAACTGTATTTGATGCTGCATTGGGGTCCTAGCCAGCCTGCCTCTACTTCTTTCTCATATTGTGAACTTTTAGTAGCTCACAGCCCCTCTCTGAGCCTCACAACATTATAAAACAAAGGAGCTATATTATAATTTCTAAGGTACTTCCCAGACCTTGAACTGTATGTCCAGGAGATTTCATTCATGATTTTAAATTATTATAAAGGATTTTTCTTGCTCTATTTTGACCTTATTATATAGTATTATATACATCATTACATGTATATGCTGGTGAGAAATGAATTCAAAATATTCATTCAAAAAAACCTATTGAATATGTACTATGAGCAAGACACATAGACAATATATTGTTTATATAGAGTTTATAGTTTAGTGGGGCAGACAGACACTAAACAAGTAAATAAATAGCTAGACATTCCAGATAGTGCTAAGTGTTGGGAAGAAAATAAAAGTAAGGTAATGAATGGATAGAGAGTGACTTGGGGAGAGGGGGCAGTTTGGGAAGGAATGTCAGGGGTGAGGAGATGACATTTTAGTGAGATGAGAATGAGAAGGAGCCAGTTGTTTAAAAGATCAGGGGAAATAATGTTCCAGGCAGAAGGCAAGGGAAAAAGCTTTAAGTTAAAGTGAGAACAACCTTAGCATGTTCAAGGAGTGGGATGAAGGCCAGTGTGGTTGGAGCAAAGTGAATGGGGAGGAGAAAGCTACAAGAAGAGGTGGGAAGATACATAGGGGCCAGATTACATAGTTTGGTTATTATCCTAAGGATAGTGGGAAGGCTCTGGAAAGCTTTAAACTGGAAGCAATGTAATTGGGATTTTTTTGTCTTTATTTGTGTGTGTTTTATTATTTTTTAATTTTAAGAGAGAACTCCCATTGCCATGGGGGCAGCAGGTGGGCAAGTTTAGGGGGCTGTTGCAGTAGTCCAGGTGAGACGTGGTAGCGGCTTATGCCAAGGTGGAAGCAGTGTAGGTGGTAAGAACTAAATAGATTTGCTATACATTCAGAGCAAGAACCAGCAGAACTTGTTTATAGACTTAAGATAGAATGTAAGGGCAGGAAAGGATCCAAGATCACTGTCGTATGTTAGGCTTGAGTAATTCCCATTGAGTAAATGGGAATGCCTTGCGAGAAAATCAATAATTCTGTTTTGAACATGTTAAGATTGAAATGCCTTTTAAATATTCAGGCAGATGCACCAGCTGGATAGTTGTACATCCTGAGTCTGGGGCTCAGGGCTCCAAATATAAACATCGGAGTCATTAACATTTAAAGGCATGGAAATGGATGAGCTAATAAGGAGGCGGGTAGATAAGAGAGGAGCGCTAACTCCCTGTGAAAGAGGATAGGCAGGTAGATGCCAAGGGAGGCTGAGAAGATATGGTCCATGAGTTGGGTAGGAAGCCAGGACCACAGACTACATGAGAGCGGAGAGATGGAGATATCAACTACGGAGAGGTTAGGAAATATTTTTAAATAGTGTTAATAATGATATGTCTTATGACATGATTTCCAGGGAACCTTCTGGCCAGAAGTGGATTCTACCTAGACTGCATTTTAAGTTTGTGATATTCCTATATTTTAAACACCAGGGTGCCAAAGGGTTTTATTTTATGCTTGCACAGAATAAACCTAAATCGAATGAAAAGTAATCACACCCTAATGGTGATTCAGGAAATGAGAATAAATCAGTGTGCCCTGGGCAGCCCTCCAGCAGATCTCTCTTCCGAGTTGAGAAATGATTTATAATACCCAAGAGTACTCGCCTTTTGCCATATTTCACATTTTAAAACAAAATTTTAGAGAAAGAATTAGAAAGTTCTTTATTTCATAGTTGTTGCTAAACTGGGTAATGACACCACCCTGTCCTTTGTCACCATTTATCATGTAAAGCAAGAGGAGGATTGCATACTCGTTATTTAGAGGCTGTGGATGCCTGTGCTTCCGTTATTTCTCATTTTATTTAATTAAAATTCTGAACTGAATTGTGACATGTATAGATAGAGGGTGCATCTCAGAGTTGAGCTGTATACAAAATGATGTTATTGGAGGCACTTAATGAGCAATACAAACCAGATTTGTGCAGTTTGTGATGATTATCCATAAAAGATCAGGTGAGCAAATATTCTCCCTCTTTCTAACTTAAACCTTTACAAGAAGCATTAGTTCTAGGGTCACCAGGGCACTAGGAAAGTAAAATTTAATAAGTGATACTCTAGTACCATGAAGGAATTGACATTTGCTCACTTCATGAGTCTGGTTTAGAGGACTAACATGTTTTAATAGATTTCATGTGCATTTTGGGATTAATTGTGCTTTTAAGGGGTCATTTTTAGCCCTCTCACATTAATTCCAGTTATTTTGTGTGAACAGTAATACTTTTGTTCTCTGTTGTTTGAGTTCTATCTTTTAAAATAAAAATATATGAAAAAGAAAATTCTAGGTATTCAGAACTCTTGCATGATTTTTTTTTCTACCACATAAAATCAATTAACATTTATCAAATGGCAAGGGGTAATGAAATCATACCAGGCCAATGTGGCAGGAAGAAGCTTGTATTTACTGAGCCTAGGCCATGTACCAAGGTCTAGACATGCATTGTCCCAATTAATTCTCACAAGTTTGAAAACAGATAATATTATCTCCATTTAAAAGATGAGAACATTGAGGCTTCGAGCATTTCTGTAATTTGCCCACAGTAAATGGAGAAACCAAGTTTCAAACTTTTTTTTATTATAAAGCCTTTATGCTTTCTACATTACCATGTTAACTCTCTACAAAAGAACGTCCAGGGAAATGGATGTAGCTCAAGAGATTGGGCTCCTGTCTACCATATAGGAGGTTCGATTTCTGGGGCCTCCTGGTGAAACGCAAGTTGGCCCGCATGGCGAGCTGGCCCGAGCAGAGGGCTGGCCTACACAGGCGTGCTGGCCCGCACAGAGAGCTGGTGCAGCAAGATGACACAACAAAAAGACACAGAGGAAAGACAATAAGAGACACAGCAGACCAGGGAGCTGAGGTGGCGCAAGAGATTGAGTGCCTCTCTCCCACTCCAGAAGGTCCCAGGATCGGTTCCTGGTGCCACCTAAAAGAGAAGACAAGCAGACACAGAAGAACACACAGAGAGCAGACAGCGAGTGCAAAACAATGGAGCAGGGGGTATAAAGAAATAAAAAAATAAATCTATCTTAAAAAAAAATAAAGAACCCTCATTCCTATTTTGAGTTGTTTGTGGTCAGATTAGTTTAAGAGAAACAAAGAAACATTAGACACTTCATGAGTGTGATAGAAGGGTCATTCACAAATGCACCCTGTGCCTGTAAACCTTAAGAAGGAAAGTTCTAGAAGAAAAATACTTTCTCTCACCTATTTCTAATTTGTCTTTGTTGATGGCAGGAGAAAAGAAATGTGGTAAATGTAGTCCTCCTTTATATTTGTAAAATTTTCAGTAGGCCTACGTGATTCACAGTCTAAGCAGGAAGAGGTCATTTAGTGGATGTGCAGCTACTCCTTAAATGTGAAAGGCTTTGCTCATAGAGCAGCCCCCCTGAAATGCTGATGAAGGCTTCTAGGATGAGAGTTCAGCCTATGCTTTATACTTCATCTCAATTACACACAAGTATGCAATGCACGAAGGGAGTCCCGGGGTCAAGGAAAAGAAGAGAAGAAAGGGGAAAGGATGGGTTATGCAAATTGCTTGAGGCTTTTTGGTATTTCTCCACCAAATTTTACATCTTTTTTTTTTTTTTTTTTCAGTTAAGTTTGTAGGTATTTAACAAAGGTGGCAAAGCTTTCTACTTGGTTTAACAAAGGATTTTTTTTTTTTTTTTTTTTTTTGCCCTAATAGGTTTCTAGCTAAAATCTCTCATAATCAGAGTAAAAAATATATACCCCTTGAAATAGTTTCCTAGAAGGAAGATACTGATGGAAGTAGCATCAGCAGTGCTTACATAGTTCAGTGTTATGTTCTCTGTTTACATAAATGTGACATTTTTCAGATAATTCACAAATGCTTTTACTTATTTCAAGCAATACATCCCTAATTGGCAAAGAAACAAATATCTGCACTTTATTGTACCCCGCATAACCATTATGTGTTGTTTGCTCTTTGTATCACAATAAATATCAAATGTTTTGTTAAGCTTGTCTTAAGCAAAATAGAAGGCAATAAAAGCTGCAGTTGTACATTGGAGAAATGTGAAGGCAGGATATACTTAAAATCAGTACCCAAATTGTTCATAGTTACATGCAAATACGTAACCTTTCTAAGCTGCTTCTTTCTGCAGTGCGTGTGTAGGCTGTACATGTTAAATGGTATTTGTGCCCATTTTCAAGCCTCTACAATATGTGCTATGCTGTGCTTGAGTTATTCACTTTGGACCAAAGAAATAAACCAATTTCTCATATAGCTGTTCTACAAGCTATGGACCTGCATTGAATGTTTTATATTTGTATACTAAGTCACCAAGCTAAATTAAAATTTCTTTGCAGCACCTCTTTATATAAGGTAGCAATCCTAAATGTAGAATTCCAATGTCAATGAATTACATAAATGAAAGGACAAATTTGGCATACATTTTCTGAAGTTGTACTTTACAGTAGGTACCGTCTTGGTTCTTTCCATTGGCTCTGAATTCCTGATCATTCTACCTCAGGGCTCAATAGAAAGTGTCTGGGATGAAGATTGTGGTCTCTGACTTCTTCACATTTTGCCCTGTGGGATTGGAGAGAAGGGATTTCTTGGAGTTAAGGCACCCTTCTGACTCTTCTGTTCATATGTGTACTTTTCCTCTCAGTGCTCATGAGTACTTATGTATGAATACATGTGTATGAATGATTAATCTATGAAATATGTATTTTAATTATGTATCTTTAGAATATCCTTCCTGATTTTCTCAAATGGCATTGATACTACAAATGATCTAGAAAATTTAAACAATGTTCATCTTGAAAAACTCGCTGATTTGATTGCCAATATTAGAGTTCATAAAAATCTCTATTTTTCAAAATATACTGTGATTCAGAGTTAAGTGGTTAGGAATACCCTTCTAAAATTTGGAGATTATGATTTTAAAATACCTTAAGAGAAATTACTTGTCAGATGAGACTGAGGCAGGGAGAGTTTCAGTTATCATAAATGGACCTCTTCTAAGACATTATTGCTAAGAGAATCCAATACAGTTTTATATGATGATTACTTTCATGATTGAAGTGCCCCAAAGCAGACCCAAAATTCAATAATGAACCTGACAAGCAGTGATGGAAAGAACGATTTCTTTCATTCTGCATGTTTGTAAATGACAGTAACTCAATTGGTAAATTGAAAGAGTCCTACTGAGTATAATACTACAAAATCAGTTCAAAATTAAACATTCCCATTTTGTGGAGTTGAATTTCATTTTCCTTGTTTATCCTAATTAACTATAAAAGCTAAATCTTTGTTCAGGCAAGATTTATGGGAAAAAGTAGTGAAGTTGATGAAGTAGATAGAACCCAAAGAGAGTTAGACAAGCAAGTAATTCGTGAGCAAATTTTATGTCTGAATAATTTGTCTCAAAAGCAATTGAAGATAATTTGATAGTCTTTGGACTATTACATCTAGGTACATGGGTTTTAATTTTTATTTTGCCACTGACAAATTGAGCGATAGTGGACAGCTCATTTAATATCAATGAATTTCTCCAACTAGAAAAACTCGGTAAATGCTATCCCATAGCCTTAAAAAAATATATGTCAAGTATCTTTGTCTTTATTATGTTAGAAAATGGAAGGACAGGTATGGGCAACATTGGTCAAATGAAAATTTTGCTCTCCTTTCCACTAATGGTAAGTTTGTTCTCATCTCCCTGAGATTCAGTTTTCTCATCTGTTAAAAGGAAGATAGTAAAACCTATGAATATAAAAGTAAATCCCTACCCAAAGGTTAACATGTAGAGATAAGCAGGTTGATGATTACAAGTTAATATAAGAGCTATCATAGAAATATGTATTGGATACTGTGGGATCCCTGCTGGCGCTTATCTAGTCACTCAACCTCTTCATTTACCAGATAAGGAGATGGACCCACAACCTATTGTACACAGACCAGTCCCCATGCTTTATTCGATTCTTTGACTCAATCCTTACAGCAATCCTAAGAGGTAGATACTATTTCCATTTTATAGGTGAAGACACTGAAGCTCAGAGAGAATAAGTAACTTGTACAAGGCCACACAGTTAGTAAATGGTACAGCAGTACAAGCTATGCAAGCTGTTTTACAGCAGAATTCTAGTGAATTAAATATGGTTTAGGTGTTTTTCGTACAAAAAATATGTCTGGTCTAACACCCTTGTAAGGTTTTTGTCTGTATAATCACTGCCTCTCATTGTAAAACCAGAGAGTATCCAAAGTATGGCTTTAAATAACGAAAATCACAGACTCCCTGGATTCTGACAGCAATGACAAATCCTGCTTTAATCATGCATTTAAAACACATGTCATCTGTTTGATAAGCAGTCATCTGCTATTGCCTGACCTAGCGTTGAATTAATAAAGCAAAATGTGTGACAACTCATGGCATAGGAATAAAAATGTTATTCCCAAGGCGTCCAAATGTGATTTCCCGCCTCCTCACCTCCGAACAAGGAGGTGTTGGTTTTAAAATGTTGTATAGCAACACTGGCCCACGCTTAAAAATTGGGCTTAAATCCGAGCATTTTCAAAAGTAGCAAATGTAAAGGAGTGAGTTCAGAGAGAGATCCTAAAATGAGTCAGGGTCAGAGGAGATGACAATTTTGGAAAGTATGGCAAGTGGATATTAATCACCTTGGTTCCAAAAGCCCCTTGTGAAGTTCCTAAATCTAGCAAAGAGTTTATCCTTGTCTGCCCAGCAACTCTGCTGCCCAGGGCCCCTCCTGAGTCTGAGAACTGAGATTACAGCAACGCTTCTCTGGCGCCTGGCTATTTGGAGAGCTAGAGGGAGAGGAATGACAGGCTCAATGATCTCCTTTGCCAATCCCCCAAGTCATACCACCATTTTCTTCACTGCTACGCTAGATGTCACCTGGTCCAAGATTTATTTCCCCCCTCTGGGTACATGAACATTAATGAAAGGTTTGAAATATTATAAGCAGCAGACTACAGGCATGTTGTCTGGAAAGGCTAAGGGAGAAAAGAGAATGTCCCAGTATTTATTCATTTTAAGATGATAAATCACTTACAGGAACCAGTTCATAAATGCTCCATCAGTAGAGGATGTTGGCATCGAGTAGGAGTTAGATAAATTCAGCCAGATTTTGTGTCCTAAAATGCTCAGAGCTTCTTGGCTAAAAGGTATTCTTTCAAATGATTTGCTTATGTGCTGGAAAGAACCTTGAATCTTATGTCATAAATTAAACTTGGAATTCATTGCAGGGAGATGAGATCTGAAAATTGGGAGAGATATTTTATTTTCTAAACTGAAATTCCAGGAGTTCTTCAAATGCAACCCCAAGTCTGTATACCAGTGATATTTACTCACCCAGGATATGCCCAATAATGACTACTGTGTGAGTTTGTGCCTCTTTTTATGCAAAAAAAAAAAAAAAAAAAAATTCCAAGTAAAGTATTTGAACCCATTTTGGTAAGCAGTTTTATTATGCTGCTTAAGTGCAGACTCTATGAAAGCATGTAACTTAAAGACATATTTCTACATCTTGCTTCCTGGATAAATTTGGGCACATTATTTCCTCTCTGTAAGCCTCAGTGTCATATTTCAGATAGAATAACTGTACCTGTGCGATTGCATTGCTGTGCGTATTGATAATGTATGTGAGGTACCAGGCACAGGGCTGGGCGTGTAGTAGGCCCACACTGCTGTAAGCTTTAATATAATAGTTGCATTTAAAAGTAGCCATGACAAAGCCCAGGACATGTATATCCATTGTAGGTGATGTGCCACACTAATGAAGGATGTTTATGTGGGAGGTGGGGAACATGGGAATCCCTGTAATTTTTGTGTAACTTTTATGTAATCTAAGCATCTTTTAAAATATTAAAAAAAAAAAAAAAAAAAGTTGCCATGAAGCCTATTATTTAGGATGAATGATGGCAAAGTTTTCCATAAAACCAGGACTCCTTTTGTAAAATGAATTTATCTAGTTTGAAATTTTGAATTTGATTTGTTATAAGAATAAATAAGATTGTATATGTAATGAACTTACATTAGTGCTGGTGTATTGTTAGTGCTCAATAAATATTAGCTATAATTATTTTTAGTATTATTAGTATTATTACTGAGAAAAAATCTTCTGGTTGACTGAGGTACTCTTTTTTTTTTTTTTAAGATTTATTTATTTACTTACTTTTTATCCATTTAAAGCCCCCCTCCCCCGCCGTTTTTGCTGTTTTGTGTCCATTCACTGGGCAATTCTCTGTGTCTGTTTCCTGCCCTCTCCTCTCATCCTTCTCCTGTTTTCACTGGGATTCGATCCTGGGAACCTCTGATGTGGGAGAGAGGTGTTCTGCCACCTGCACTACCTCAGTTCCTGGTTTTTCGGAACGTCTCATCTTGGCTCTCCCCTGTCTCTCTCTCCTGTTACGTTATCATCTTGCTGCATGGTTTGGCGGGGCCTAGGGGCTCACCCACTTGCAGGGTGAGAGGGCTCACCCATTTGTGGGGCCTGACGGCTCACCTGTGCACCTTCTATATTTTTCTTTACTTTACCGAGAGGTCCTGGGGATCAAACCCAGGTCCCTCCATGTGGGAAACGGGCACCCAACCATTTGAGCCACATCTACCCCCTGAAGTATTCTTAACTACTTATTAAAGTGAGCAAAAACTCAAAAGTGAAGAAAAGATATGGAAGAAATTATATCAGTTACCAATGGCATTGAAAGAAGCATCTAGAAATCGTGTAAGATTACAAGCAAATCTTAATTGCTGTACTCATTATTTGTATCCCTTATACACAACCAGAGGCTTCAACCAGTGGTTTACTTTCCTTCCATTTACTTTGTGTTCCAGTAACTATGGTTTAATCCAGGGCTTCTTAACAAGGGGACCGTGAGGTTGAATTTAAGTTAAAAAAAAACATTATTCTTGTGGGAACTTGTTGGTGCAGGTGTGATATATTTATTAAATAATACACAGTATAGGATGGACTTAGTGAGGGGTTCATGGTTTTCATCTGACTGGCAAAGGGGTCTGTGGAACAAAAAAGGTTAAGAACCCCTGGTTTAATCCATTTTCTACATTACACAAAGTCAATCTCTTATTTTACTGTTTTGAATATTAATGAAACGGAGCCCTGGAGAAAGCTTTGGTTTTCTTTGGCATATTGAAAACATCCTTGGGACTATTGTTCCTAAGGCCACCATGCACTTCAGACGTGAAGGAGGAGCTGGAAGTCATCGGTGGATTTTAGCAATCCACAGTCACACATATCCCTTGACCCTCAGTCAGATCAGCGACCCTGGGAAGAATGGTCTGTGCCTCTAGGCTGAAATTTTACTCACAGCTATAAATGTATAACCTTTTCATTCCCTCCTTTTATGACTCTAATATGCTAGATACAGAGACAGATTTTTAGCTTGTACTTGGGAATTGAATCTGAACAGTGGTGATAATATTTTTTGTGTGTCATTTAGAAATTTGTCAGCAGTAGTGACTATTCATTCTTATAAAATAATTTGCCAGCAGTTAACATTTGTTTCCGTTTATACTATACTTGGTTAAGAGAGAGAGAGAAAAAAGAAAAATCATTCTGAGCCACAGAACCAGGTTTTAAAGTTGCTTAAGTTATAAAATTTCATCATGTCACTGATACTCAAAGCAACAGGTACCGGCTTGAAAGCTATTTTTCTCTGTACTCAAACCTAGACAGGAATGTTCCACTCCACAGACAGATAAGAATCATTCTTTTTCTAATCAATTCCAATGTTCGTTCACACACTGGCAAAAGCTTTAGACCCTATCAAATAAAGTCATCCTAATTGCATTTTGTTTCCTCTTGTTTTTTTCCCATCAATCTTGACCTTAGCCTAGTAACTATCATTGAAAATTTCTAAATATAGAAACCTTTGCTGTAATTTCATATAAAAGAAGAGATTCCTAGTTGATGGAGAGCTCTGATTTAACAAAGAGCTCAAACTTTTTTTCTAAATTTTACAGATAGATGAAAAAAAGCCCTAGATGGGGCAAAAATGGAAGTGATTTAAGTAATAAAAAGATATAATCATTTAAATGACCCCATTTTATAACTGATGATTATTGTTATTGGAATGTTAAAAACAAAAGTATCTATTCCACAAAGACAATTCAAATATTTTGCTTCATGAGGTTTTTTTTTTTTAAGGATTTATTTTTATTTATTTACTTTATCCATTTTAACCCACCCCCCACCCCCGCTTGCTGTTTTGTGTCCATTCACTGGGCAATTCTCTGCGTCTGTTTCTTGCCCTCTCTTCTTGTCCTTCTCCTCCTGTCTTCACCGGAATTCGATCCTGGGGACATCCCATGTGGGAGAGAGGCTTTCTACCACCTGTGCCACCTCGGTTCCTGGTTTTCAGCACATCTTGTCTTGGCTCTCCTCTGTGTCTCACTCCTGCTACATCATCATCTTGCTGCATGGCTCGGTGGGGCCTGGCCTGCCTACACACCTTCTCTCTCT